>JAMRXY010000118.1:0-59267 GCA_024447195.1 Panagrolaimus sp. LJ2414 | reverse complement strand
TGAATTAACTGCCTAACTATTGTACTTTTTATGAGTTACTGAACCACAGCATGACCGATGAGGTCTATGGATGATTGCTGTCAAACAAATAATTACTTATAATGAACTTGCATTGACAGTTCGTAACCTTAGCCTATATCATTCAACCGCTATTCCACATGGACAAAACAGTTAAAAGATTTTATAAGTGCTCATACTGAGATCCCATGTGGTCAAACGTAAAGGAATGAACAAGAACTTCGTGGAGTCAAAAAAATACTTTTTTGGAGTCAAAAAGAGTATTAATTATTTGTGGAGTCAGAAAAATACTTTTGTGGAGTCAAAAAAAGTATTTTTTTGCGGTGGAGTCAAAAAAATACTTTCGTGGAGTCAAAAGAATACTTTTGTGGAGTCAAAAAAATATTAATTCAAGGTTCGAATCCCAGTCAAAGAAAAAAAGTGGAGGCAAAAAAAAATTGCCTCCAAAAAGTTGCCTCTAAAAAACGGAGGCAAAAAAAATTTGCCTCCAAAAACAGTGGAGGCAAAAAAATTTTGCCTACATTTTCAAAAATCAAAAAAAGGCAAAAACGGATATTTCTCGAAAAATTGCCTAAAATTTTCGTCTTGAATTTTAAGATTTAAAAAAACTTAAAAAATTTAAAATAAATCCTACGATTTAAAAATAAAGGCATTTTAATTAAAAAAGAATCATCTTTTTATTTCGATAGGAAAATCTTTCATTTTTTCTGGTTTTTCTTAAATGTCAGAAATATTTTTAAAGTCAGCGTCTTACATCCATCAAATGTTCAACAGCAATCTCATTATCATCCCAATCTCCAGTTAATTGTTTATTAAAGAATGAACTTGAAGTAAAAAGTATTGATCGAAATGCTGGTACTGAACCATCGGAACATTTAATTGAAAAATTGCTAAAATGAAAATGTTTTAGTTGTGCATCGATAATGAACATGCTTATACAGTAACCCGATATCAATGTTGATCCCGATGACTCCGAATCGAAGTACATAAATGTGGAATCAATATTCAACACCGATATGAATACAATAAACATACCCTCTCAAATCCCCTTTTCAAAAACATACCCTTGATTCAAAAATGAAAAATTTATATCCCTTTCCATATCATATCATCTGGATATGAGTTGCAGTAAATCTTTCTCAGAGGAGATGTTGATTTTTCAAATGGACGATAAAATCTTTTTGTTGGTAAAACATGTTCAATACAGGGATAAAAATTACGGCCGGCCAGCCGCGGCCGGTCTGGGGCCGGCTAGGCTTTGATTTTTTTACATACGTTCAATGAGGATTTATGATCCTTATTGAACGTATATGTTTTTGTTATAAGAAATAATGTAGAAAGTTTTTTATGTGTTTTTTCTGTTAATTATTTGTTATCATTTTTTATTGATTTAAAATAAGACATTTTTTGAACTTAATCAAATGATACAATTCATTGCAATTAAGGCTGTCTTTTTTCACAACAAGTTTTAACATAGAACAAAAATCAAGTGTTTCTTTTTCAAAAAAATGAAATAAAAATGTGTTTTTTTATCATGAAATTATTTGAAATTGTTAACCTTGTTTTTCATGTTGTAAAAATATCATTAAAATTTATTTTAACTATTGATTCAATGACTGTTTTTTCTGTTGCATACAATTTTTGTTTTTGCCTTAAATTATTGTGTTTTTTTTAGATATTTCAAATATGGTTCGATTATATTGTTTAACAAAAATATATAAAGTTCAACCAAATAGACTTTTTTATGGTGAAAAGGTGATTTTCATCAGCTCCATATTCCGATGGAGCTGATGAAAATCTTTCTAACGCTACAAATAAAGACATGACTGCGACATTTTTAGGATTTAAATTATCAGAATTTTATGAATTTACTGAAATTTGTATTGGATATGATTATGTTGAGGAAAATAATAGAAAAGTTTATGTCATGCATTTTTATCGGGATGATACTAAACTTTGTATTATTCGAATGATTGTAGGTTTATATTTTACAGCTGTTTTGGAACACCAAAAAATAAACTTTTTTTAGCGTGGAGCTGTAAAATTCCACCACGCAACTTCAAATGTTTTAGATTTGACAATTTCAACTTCACCCCTCTTTTCTTCAGACATAAAATTTGATCTTTTTATGCGAATTCGATGGGTAAGGTCCAGTTTTTTGAAAAACTGAATAAAACTTGAAATCTTTGCAACCATCGAAAAATCTGATTCAAATTTCAGATAAAAAATACTCCAACTGGAACAAAAATAATTGATAATGAAGAAGAAAGAATTTACAGAGAATTTGCAGAAGCGAGAAAGAATGACGAAACTAATCCCAAAGGTAGACTTTTTTCCAACTCAAATTAATCATTTTATACTTAATTGTTTAGGAGACATTGAAAAATATTTTGAAAAGATTGAATTAAAACTGGCAAATTCGTCAAAACCCAATGTTTTACGAACAAAACTTAGCCGATTTTTAACACTTATTAAATGTCTTTGTGACCCAAGTATTGGAAGTTATAAAAATGTTCCGAGTGATTATGAATATAATCAACAGGTCAAATGTTATTTATCTGAAAGAACTTGTAAGAATTATTTATTCAAGCACAAACTTTTCTAAAACAACGCATTTTTAGGGGAATCCAAAAAGCCACGAAAAAATGAACTTGATAAGCATGTTCAAAATTTTCGAGATTGCCAAACTTTACGTTGGACAAATTGTAAGATTCAAATTAAATTTCAATATAATAAATACAGTATCCCTTACAGTAAGCATGGAAAATCAGAATCTTGATAAACTGGACGCGAAGAATGTAATTACAGCAATTTTGATTGATGTCAAAATTTTTGATTCAAATCAAAATTTATATCCAAGCTTTAAAAATATGTTTTCTCAAAAACCAAATTTTCAATTACTAAAACATTTGATATTAGAATCATGTAACATTGAAAAACTGGATGATGAATTCTTTGAAGTTTTGCCGACAAAATTATCATTTCTGAACTGTAATGGAAATAATATAATTAATATTTCTAAAAAGATTTCGAAATTGATTCAATTAAAAGATTTGGAATTGAATGATAACAAAAATTTAGGAGATTCTGGAATTCCATGGAGGGCATTACCTCCAAGGATAGAATTTTTAAGGTTGAAAAAAACAAATATTTCTGTAATTCCAAAAGAAATTCAAAGACTTGTGAATCTGGGAACATTGGAAGTTTCGAGCAAAAATCTTAAAGTTAGTTTTTGTCAGTTTTTAAATTTTATTAACTGTAAGGTTTTATAGCACATTGAATGGTCAGAAATTAGTGATTCAATTATTAATTTGGTTATTGAAGGCGGAGATAAATTGAATGAAATTAATTTAACTGGAAAATCAAATTTAAGAACATTTTTCATTCTACAAACTGGTATTACGGTAAGTTTCAAAATATACAAATATAAGAAATGTCAATCCATATACATTACCCGCCCGCGGCATTTATTAAAAGATAAAAGCATTTTTTAGGATCTTGATTGTTCAAAACTTCCAGAAGATCTTGAAAACTTTAAAATGAGTAATAGCAATGTAAAAATATTTGATGCAAAGAAAAAATTGAGCAATGTTTCTATGTTGCATTTAATCAATAATGGAGTGGAAGAAATTGTATGGGAAAACTTATCATTATTAATGACGAAATTGTATATTGAAAGAAATTACCTAACATCATTTGGAGATAGCATTATACAATTACCGTATCTCAGAGATATATTAGCAGCAGACAATAAAATTAAAAAAATTTCTGACAACTTTTGGAGATTGAATCGACTTTTTTCCCTTCATTTACAATACAATGAAATTTCGGCACTTCCAAAAAACTTTGAAATGCTTTCAAATTTGGAGTTCTTGGATTTGAGTTACAACAAATTCAACTTTCATGAAACAAATTTGACTGAAACTTTGTGGAAACGATTACCAAAAAGTTTGAAAATTTTGCAGCTGAGCGGTAATAATTTACATACACTTCCATGCTCATTGAAGGGATACACTTTCACAGATTTGCAAGTTGATGACTGTAAACTTGTGAATATTTGTCCAAATTTATTTTCTCATAGAGAACATCAAATCATTAATTTTGGTATTGAAAAAAATAAAAAAATTCAATTTCTTCCATTTATTCCATCAAAAATTTATTATCCAAAAGATCAGAATGATGAAATTCTGGAAGATTCTTCAAATTTTACGATTTTTATTGATAAAGAAATGTTGATTGGAAAATCATCGAGTAATTGGGAACCACTTTATCAATTTAAGAAAAACAAAGATTTAAAATTGGAATGTTCATGTTGTGCAACATGCGGAAACGAAACTGATGAAGCCGTTGTTGAACAGCTAATGATCATGGATTTTAATTTAAAAATTTTGAAACAACAAAGAACAAAAAAGGAATATGAGAAATATATTCCAGATAGCGCAATCGCATTGTTATCACCAAGTTCAACAGAGGTAATAAATAAACGAAAACTCATATTTAAAAGCATCTTTGTACCTTTTTACTTAAATAGCCTCTGAAGTCAAAAAGCGGCGCCTTTTCTTTGATCTAAGGATAGACGAGGGCCCTCGTCCATCCTAACTTTGATCTTTTAAAAAAATATCAGTGACTTCGGAGGTGCAGGTGCAACAAAACTGTTTTAAAGTACATTTTTTATAATTCAGAAAAAAAACTTTTTTAGGTAAGACCTGCCAAAGGTTACACTGCTGGAAAATGGCAAACAGTTGTAAGAACTCGATTGTGCACTGGATGTTTAAAAATGATTAAATCTAAAATTGTCGAATCTCAAAAAGAAAATTCAACCAAAAAGCCCAGAACAATCAATAATGGAAATGATGAAATTTCTATTCCACTTTCATCATATTTACTTTTAAGAATTCTAATGCCAATGATTCTGCCTTAATTGCAGCCTTGAACATTTTGGATACAATGAAACTGTTGAAAAATACCGTTCAAAACTCTCAAAATCAATTCCAATATGATTTGTCAAATATTTTACGTCGAAAAGTTTACGATGTTGAAAACTTGAAACAAATGACACTTCAAAATATTTCTAAAAATGGTAAAGATGCTATATTATTACCAGAAATAATGAAATTATTGGACGAAGAAGCCAAAGAATTCTTTCAGTTTTCTTACGAAAAATTTGAATTTTGCATGTGCGAAACTAAAAACGTAAAAAGAGTTTCAAAATGCTTAATTCTATCCCTCACAGTTGGAAACATAATCACCTCATCAGAATCTTTTGAAACACTTCTGAATCGATGGTACAAATATGTGGCACAATTTTGTTTTCATTGTAGAATGAATACTTGGCAAAAACCAGTCATTGAAATTGCTGAAACACAAAAATATTTAATTGTTGAAATAAACTCATGGATAAAAATGGCTAAAAATGACTCTGAACAATGCCCAATTTCATCCGAATCTTTTAATGTTGATTTTCAAGAAATTTTTGGTAAAAAATGGAAGCTGATTGCAGCGATTTACAGTAATTCTTTGAGAAAATACAGTACTTGGCGAAGATTTGACAATCATTGGATTGTGATTAATGAAGAAGAATTTAGAATTGTTGAAAATTTATTCTCCGATTTCAAAGATTACAAATACTTTTTGTTTGAAAAAATTGAAAAGGATGCAAAAAGTGATCCAATTTTATCAGAACTAGATCAAACAATGATTACTGTACACAAAAATGTCACTTTTCATACAAGTTCAGCATTGTTACAACCTCAAATACCCGAAATGACATTTCCTCCTCCACAACAAGATCAAATGGAAGTTGATGTCAGCTATCCCATAACATCCTCAGAGCAAGACCACTATTTTAATCCTAACTTTGTCGCAGCATCTAATCAATATATTGCACCACCACAGAACTATTACAACGAATTTAGCTATCCTCAAGAAGATACGTCATATGCAAATTATCCCAATCCTAATTATTCAAGTTATTATAACCAATCAAATCTTCCACCACAACATGACTTTCATCAAACATACCAAGATCCATGTGAAACAACAGATTGGGACAATCAAAATGGAGCTCAAACAAATTACCAAAATTATTTAATTCCTCAAAACTATGAATATTTTCCACCTGGAAATAATGGTGAATATGGAATCTATGGTCTGCAACAACCCACAAATGTTTTAGATGCTCAAGAACAACCTATGGATATAAGTTTTTATCAAACTGATGAAGACTCTTGGTTTTTCAACCCTTAAAATTTCAAAGCTATTTAATTAAACAGATAATTTATTTTTCATCAAAAAAGCTTTGAATTTTTTAACGAAATGTGAAGCATCATTATCAAAGTTGTACTTTGTAAAGCAATATTCTTAATTTCATTTAAATGTGTATATTTTTCATTTTGCACAACAATATTTTTCAATAAATAAATAAATTTATAAATATTTCAACGCTGGGAGTTCAGTTGTTGTTGTTGTCACTGCCAACAAGCATTGGTGGAAGAAATATACCACGTGAATTTTATCTATTATGTGTTTTGTGTTTGATACTGATAAATTTTTATCTTATTTTATTGATTTTGACAACAACAAGTTCAACAAGTTTTTAGTGGCAACAAAAATTGTTTTTCATTTTACTCTAAATTTCATTTTAAATCATAACTATAAATAATCATTTTCCTAAATTTTAAAAAATGTTGCATGATTAAATTTTTTAAATTAAAAAATGATATCATTGTTTTTTAATTCCTTTTTCTACAAAAGGAACCTTTATTTTTTAAATATTTCTGCAACTTTAATTAAAGCTTTAAATCATCCCACCTTTTTTAGGTTAGATTAAAATGGTTCGACTTTATTGTTTAACTAAAATAATAAAAATTGTGCCACCCCCTAGACATTATTGTAAAGAGAAAGTTCTCCCATATAAAGATGGAGCGGAAGAGAATCTACATATCGGCCACAAAGAAAATATAACTGCTTATTATTTGCGGAAGGATTTTTCAGATTTTTATGAATTTACTGAAATTTGTATTGGTTATGATTATGTTGAAGAAAACAATAGAAAAGTTTATGTCATGCATTTTTATCGGGATGATACTAAACTTTGTGTTATTCGAATGATTGTAAGTTTTTCATAAACTCGAACCTCGATCTTATGTGACATTTTTCAAAGGTCCTGGAAAAAGGGGGCTTAGAATCAAGGTTTTATTGAATGTGAAAAAAGTGCTGTTATGAATCAATAAAAATAATAAATGTTTTAGCGTGGTGCCGTAAAATTCCGGCGAGCAACTCCAAATGCTTTAGATTTGACAATTTCAACTTCAGCCCTTTTTTCTTCAGACATAAAATTTGATCTTTTTATGCGAATTCGATGGGTAAGAAAATTTTTACTTTTAAAAAGCTTATAAGATAGAAAGGTTTAATCAAAAATGTTACATACACCGCTTTCAAGTTCCAAAGAATACTCAAAATATACTATTTCAAGCAAATTTATTACAGAAAATATATATTTTTAGATTAAAAATACTCCAACTGGAACAAAAATAATTGATAAAGAAGAAGAAATACTTTACAGAGAATTTGCAAAAATGAGAAAGAGAGACGAAAAGAATATCAAAAATAAAGGTTGATTTTTCCAACTCAAACTAATCATTTTTAACTTGAATATTTAGGAGATAAGGAAAAACAATTTGAAAAGATTGAACTTAAATTGCCAAATTCATCAAAACCCAATGTTTTACGAACAAAAATAAGTCGCTTTTTAACACTTATTAAATGTCTTTGTGACTCAAGTACTGGAAGTTTCAAAAATGTTCCCAGCGATTATGAATATAATCAACAGGTTAAATGCTATTTATCTGAAAGAACAAATCAATGTAAGCAATTTCTTTTGGAGAAAAAACGTTATGCCAATAATTTTTTGAGTTTTAGGGGATTCCAAAAAGCCACGAAAATATGAGCTTGACAAGCAGATACAAAACTTTCGAGATTGCATAACTTTGCGCTGGACAAATTGTAAGATTAAAATAGTTATAGCAATATGTTTTTTGTTTCTTTTTTTCAGTGAACATGAAAAATCAGAATCTTGAGAACTTTGAAGCGAATAATGTTAGATTAGTAAATTTTGAATATGTCCAAATATTCGATTCTGAACAAAATTTATATCCAAGCTTCAAAAAAATGTTTTGCGGTAAATCAAATTTTGTATTGTTGAAACAATTAAGTCTTGAAAATTGCAATATTCAAAACTAAGTGATGAATTCTTTGATATTTTGCCTGTAAAATTACAAACTTTACATTGTCAAGCGAATAATATCACCAAAATATCAAAAAATATTTACAAATTTACAAATCTAAAAGAATTAAAATTGGATCGTAATAAAAATTTAGAAGATCGTGGAATTCCATGGGAGTTTTTGCCTCCGAGCTTGATATACCTTAATTGGTAGAAACAAATATTTCTACAATTCCAAAGGAAATTGGAAGACTTGTCAATTTGAGAACATTGGAAGTTTCGAGCAAAAATCTTAAAGTTAGCATTTGATAGTTTTAAGCAAATTTTATCAGATTTAATTAAGGGTTTTATAGCACATTGAATGGTCAGAAATTCATAATTTAATTGTTAATTTAATTATTGAAGGCGGAGTTAAATTGAATGAAATTAATTTAATTGGAAAATCAAATCTAAATAGATTTCACATTTTATCAACAGGAATTGAAGTAAGGACCACAAAATTTAAAAAAATTAAAAACAATAATATTTTCAGCAAATTGATTGTTCAAAGCTGCCACCAAATCTTCAAGATTTCAAAATGAGTAAAAACAAAGTAGAGATATTTGATGCAAGGAAAAATTTGGAAGAGGTGGATACAATTTGGTTGGCCAACAATGAATTAGAAGCAATTGTCTGGGAAAATTTGCCATATCGGCTGCGCACGATAACTATCGAAGACAACAACTTAACAATCATTGATGACGGAATTTCACATTTAGTTGGACTTAAAATAATATTAGCAAATGACAACAAGATAAACAAAATCTCTGATGAATTTTGGAGGCTCCAACAACTCACAACTCTCGATTTAGTAAATAATGAAATTTCTTCACTTCCAAAAAGGTTCGAAATGCTTGAAAATTTAAAGACGTTGAATTTGAGTTACAACAAATTTAACCATCAGAAAACAAACTTAAATGAAACTTTGTGGAAACGATTACCAAAAAGTTTGAGAGTTTTACTTTTGGATGGCAATAATTTACATTCACTTCCATGTTGGCTCAATGGATACACTTTTACAGATTTGAAAGTGGATGACTGTAAACTTGCTTATATTTGTCCAACGATATATGTGCATGATAAAAGTCTAAATTTGAGTATCAAGAAAAATTATGGAATTAAATTTCTTCCATTTATTCCATCAAAAATTTATTATCCAAAAGATCAGAATGATGAAATTCTGGAAGATTCTTCAAACTTTACGATTTTTATTGATAAAGAAATGTTGATTGGGAAATCATCGAGTAATTGGGAACCGCTTTATCAATTTAAGAAAAGCAATGATTTAAAATTGGAATGTTCATGTTGTGCAACCTGCGGAAATGAAACTGATGAAGCCGTTGTTGAACAGCTAATGATCATGGATTTTAATTTAAAAGTTTCTAAAGAGCCAAAATTCGTGATTATCCAGCCATAGAAAGTGAACGAAATTTCTTACTTCCTACATTGCCATCTTCACCAATTGTAAGTTTTTTTATTAAGAACAAACTTTTTTTGTAATTCATATATAAACCAGAAATTTAAGCAACCTAATAGTGTGATTTCAAAAACATTTTTTCAGGCATTTAGTGATATTTGTACTTCTTACACGCCTGGAAAATGGCAAACAGCAGTAAGAACTCGCTTGTGTCCAGATTGTTTAAAAATAATTAAATCTAAAATTGTTGAATCTCAAAAAGAAAATTCAACAAAAAAGTGTCGAACAATCAATAATGGAAATGATGAAATTTGTATTCCATTTTCATCATATTTACTTTTTAAGAATTCTAACGAAAATGATTCAATTCTAATTGCAGTTATAAATTTATTGGATGCCATGAAACCTTCGAGAAACATAATTGGAAATTCTGAAAATGAATTTCAAATTGAATTGACAAAAATCTTGCGTCGAAAAGTTTCTACACTCGGAAATCTGAAACAAATAGTTTCCAGTTATACAACTTGTCGAAATAGCGTTACACTGACATTAGAAAATATCATTA
The DNA here is from genome assembly GCA_024447195.1 of Panagrolaimus sp. LJ2414. Taxonomy (NCBI): domain Eukaryota; kingdom Metazoa; phylum Nematoda; class Chromadorea; order Rhabditida; family Panagrolaimidae; genus Panagrolaimus; species Panagrolaimus sp. LJ2414. Next base: position 49,004 of record JAMRXY010000118.1, on the reverse strand, counting down.
AGTTATTGGATGAAGAATGCAAAGAACTATTTCAATTTTCTTGTGAAAAACGTCAAATTTGCATGTGTTGGGTAGATATGAATAAAAGTTTTTCACAACACTTTATTTTATCCTTCTCCGTTGGACAAGTGTTAACCTCTGCAGAATCTTTTGAGTCACTGCTAAATCGATGGTATAAATATGATTCAAAGTTTTGTTTTCATTGCTTCATGAATACTGTGGAAGATAAATCCGTAATCATCAGTGACAAACAAAAATATTTAATTCTTGAAATAAATTCAAGGATAAAAATGGCTAAAAACGAAAGTGAACAATGCCCAATTTCATCTGAATCTTTTAATGTTAATTCTCAAGAAATCTTTGGTAAAAAATGGAAACTTATTGCAGCAGCTTACAGTAATTTGCGTGGTAAATACAGTACTTGGAGAAGATATGAGAATCATTGGATTGTAATTAATGAAGAAGAATTTAGAATTGTTGAAAATTTATTCTCCGATTTTAAAGATTACAAATACTTTTGTTTGAAAAAATTGAAGAGGGTGCAAAAAATGAATCAATTTTGTCGGAACTTGATCAAACAATGATTACTGTACACAAAAATGTCACTTTTCATACAAGTTCAGCATTGTTACAACCTCAAATACCCGAAATGACATTTCCTCCACCACAACAAGATCAAATGGAAGTTGATGTCAATTATCCCATAACATCCTCAGAGCAAGACCACTATTTTAATCCTAACTTTGTCGCAGCATCTAATCAATATATTGCACCACCACAGAACTATTACAACGAATTTAGCTATCCTCAAGAAGATACGTCATATGCAAATTATCCCAATCCTAATTATTCAAGTTATTATAACCAATCAAATCTTCCACCACAACATGAATTTCATCAAACATACCAAGATCCATGTGAAACAACAGATTGGGACAATCAAAATGGAGCTCAAACAAATTACCAAAATTATTCTATTCCTCGAAACTATGAATATTTTCTACCTGGAAATAATGGTGAATATGGAATCTATGGTCTGCAACAACCCACAAATGTTTCAGATGCTCAAGAACAACCTATGGATATAAGTTTTTATCCAACTGAAGAAGACTCTTGGTTTTTCAACCCTTAAATTTTGATCCCTTTTATTTTTATATTTTTGGTTATAAAAAGTTTCAATATTATTTGATTTTGTAAGAATTGAGTTAATTTTCATTTTAAAAGATTTAAAAGGATTTTTACGAAATGTAATTCATCATATAAGTTGGATTTTATATAATTATAGATTCAATTTATTTTGAGCGCATATATTTTTCAACATTTTGTACAACAATATTGTTTAATGAATAAATTAATTTATAAATATTTATATATATTTACACTGGGAGTTCAGTTGTTGTTATTGTTGTCGCAACAACATGTCTTTCATGAGATCTTGAAATTTGATGATCATTTTTTTCCATTAAAATTCCCCAACCAGCTTTCCTAGTTGCCACAGCATTCTCGAATCCTCCAAAGCTACCGTATCCAGGGATAACTTTGGATTCATTAAATCCATCCCGAGGAAGTGGAATATGATTATATCGCCAATCCCAAATTGCTGCATATGTCATTCGATAAGCCCCAAAGGCACTTATAATACCAATGCAAGCTCCGGCTACTGTAAATTTATTAATTTGATAGTGAGACTATGATATCAGATTGATAAGCTTACCACAATCATACCAATGATGAAAGGCATCAATTGTAAGTGAAGCACTGATAAGACAGGCAGAAAGAAGTGGAGCATAAACAAGGATCATCTTCCAATAAGCTGAATGATAATTTGACCATAACTTTAATTTTGCATTTAAATAAAGGAACAAAAAGACAAAACCAGCAAAAGCGGCAGCTGAATCTGTAAGGGGAAGTTTTTTTAAATGACCAATAATTAGTAAAATTTATATTTAAAGAGAACAAATCAGTTTGAAAGAGACCGCCTTTGATCTTTTTTTGAAAAAGATGAATAGGATTTAGGAAATATGCAAATTAGCACAATAATGAAGCTTATCTTTTGCGTAAAAAAAGGTTTAAACTCCTTCGAAAGACTACCTCAAATTATGTCCACGTGTTTTTAGCAAATTTGCATAATACCACCTTATGATGAGCTTTCAAAATTCAAGGTCTTCTTGTATCGAAATGAAAAAACAAATTAAAAAAACTTACGTCCTGAGGGCATACTCTCTAGAGCTTCTTTAATCTCTGATTCCTTTCCAGTGCAGACAGCTTTAGTGTACATAATATTTTGAAATCCAACTCCTTCACCAATTTTTGATAAATCTGGTTTACAAACAGCCAAAAAATACGGTCTTAAAACCTCCAATTAACCATTTAATAAACACTTGAAAGGCAGAAGCATTTATCAAACTATAAATTAATCCAAGAATGGCATTATTAACATCCCAAAATGATCGAATTCGAATTTGGCATAAAAGAATTAATAATGCTGGGACACCAAAGGAAAGTAAAGTGGCAAGCCAAATTGGGATAATATTTGGTCGAAGTGGATAAGCTATTTCTGGGTATACAATTTCACCGCTTCTGAATATAATTGGAAAATGTCGTTCTGGTAACGGAAATAACATAAATATCTAAAAAATCAATCCAAGATTAAAAGTTATCATTAAAAAATCTGCAAAAATTATTTCAAATATTTAGAAAAATAATTTTCGGATTTTTAGACTGTTTAGAAAATTTAAAAGTAGAAATAGCAACTTTAAAATAGTATTTAGAAAAAAATCGAAATTTAAGTTTTAATAAATTTGAATAAATAAAAAATAAAAATTATTACACCATGACTGATGCCACCAGTGATTGCAAGAGTAACGAGATCCAACCAAATACTTTTTATCCAAACTTTAAAAGTTGGTCTTCGATTAAGGAATAAATTTGTTTCAGTTTTGTATATTGAATTTCTGGGTACATAATCTTCTGGGACAACAATTGGAGAAGCCATTGAATGACTAAAATTGAAAAATTTAATAAATATGCTTTTTTATAATAAAGGTAGCAACGTTTTAGAAAAGTAGTTTTTAAGGAATAAAAAGGGTAGTAAAAAGTAAAACAAATTGAAGATGGAAGTATTTTATTACATTAAAAAAAGTTTGTTTCAAACGATCAATAAAAATACGCAAAATTTGGGTTGACGCATCAAAAAAATACAAAGAAATAAACAAAAACACAGGGAACCAAAACTGACTTTAAAGAAAAACATTTTTCTGCGGTTGTTTTCCTTCTTTTTCTCCGAAAAAATGTAAGTAGTAAGAGACTATTTTTCTTCCGATCTGTTTTGCTCGAAGAAAAAAAAAGAAACTGTTTTTGAGAAAAATGAAAAAAAATGGAGGGAAGTACTTCAAAAGTAGTCAAGGGAAACCCTTATATTTTTTACAAAACAAAACACATCTCTTTTTTATTATTATTTTTTTTTACGAACGCATGTCCATTTTTGAAGGAGAAAAGAAGTGTGTTTTTTAAAATCTTGTTTTTCTTTCTGCACTGAAAAAAATGGATGAAAGCTTTTTGATGTTTGAGATTTTAGCTAAAAAAGCAGTTTTGCTTCAAGTGACTCACAACAAGTGAAGAAAATGAATCACTTGAAATATACGTAAAAGTTCAAAGCCCAGATTTTTGTATGGCTTGTTCAAATAAATCAATACAGTATACTATGGCTTGATATAAATACAGTAATTTTCCAACAAAAGAATCAAAAAAAATATTGCCAAACTTTTTTATTACTATTTAAAGGGAGAGGACGGGAAGGAAGAAGTTTATTTTTTTTATTACTGTGGTCCCACCCCGAAAGCTCTCTACTAAAAAAATTTTTGATTCTCAAAAAAAAAATTTTACTCGATTAGTAGAGAGCTTTCGGGGTGGGACCACAGTAATAAAAAAAAATAAACTTCTTCCTTCCCGTCCTCTCCCTTTAACAGTTGAATTGTTTTAATTGCACAAAATTAATCAAAAGCATCTTTTTTTAGCATTTTAATTATTTGAGCTCAAATGGTACTTTTACGTCATGTCAGCTTTAGATGAAATCTTTGGGTAAATGAGCTAAAAAAGAACTTTAATGGCACAACCCAGAATATTACGTGGTTGAATTTGTTAGCATTGAAAATTTTACAGTATAAAAAATTTATGTTTACGTAAAATAATAAACATTCTTTACAGTTCTAGGACACTTTAGTGTTCATTTACCTTGAGTCAAACCAAAACTTCAAAGAAATTTTATCTTTTAAATTTTTGCTTTGTTTGGAATGAATAAATCTTTGATTAATGATGACGACCAGGAATTTGTTACTTTTTTGAACGCAACAAAATTTTAGTTTTACATTCCTTTAAATTTATTCATTCTTATTAAGGTCACTTTAAAACTGTCGTAAAATATTTTTGTGTTAAAATTACAGTAATGGAGAATTTAGAAATCTATCAAATTTGTTACAATGCAACTCGACCATGGCCAATTCCATCCCAAAAACTTATTGTTGGATTATTTATATTCATTTTTGCTGTAATATCATTTCTGCTAAATTTGTTTATAATTTCTATGATTGTCAGTAATTTCCGACAATTTATTAAACAATCTTCAATTTATATATTACTGCTAAATTGTTGTATTTCACATTGTATCTATCTACCAACACACTTTTTTATTTCCCTTCCGGGCATTATTTCATCATCTCCAATCTACAGTAACCAATTGATGCTTTGGCTCTCAAGCCCTCATACTTTAGGATATTATTTAATTTTATTTTCAAATTTCTTTATCGCGATTGATCGATTTTTTATGCTTTTCTTTGAACATCAACATTTTATGTATGCTAAATTTATTGCATATTTTTTTACTTTTATTATTTGGTGTTTATCTTTGTTGATTACAGTACTATTTGCCCTTGGGGAATGTCATAAACGATTTAATCAATGGACAATGACATTCAATTATGGCTGCAATGGTGCAGCTTGTTCGAAACCGTTTTTGTTTTCTTTAAGTTATGATAATTTTTTGCTGTTATTTGGACAATGTTTGTGTTTTATCATGTTTTTCCTGTATTTTTTATGCTTTTTAAAACTGATAAATCTTCATTCAAAGCGATCCATGCCCAACCAGAGGAATGTTAAAGGGCATCTGAAAATTGTAAGTTTCAGAATAGTCTATTTAATTCTATTTTTTAATATTCAAATTTTTTTAGATAATTCAATTCTTTACAATTTTCTTAGCCCAATGGGTTGCTTCTTCTTTTATGGTGATGTTACCGTATGTCTCGATTGGACCTTTACCAACAACCCTTCTTTCAAATTCTGCTGGTTTAATTAACGCTCAAGCAAATGCAACTTTATTACTTTTATTTAATCGAAATCTTCGAAATATTGCAAAAGGTTCAATTGCACAAATTGGACCAAGCGTTCGAGTAATTCAAACAAGAGTTACGCCATTTTCTGGAATGCATCAAAAATCGGTTTTTAATAAATAATAGACATTCATCTAATTGGAATTGTTGTTGTTTCATACTGTATTTACTTATTATTATGTAAAGAGATTTAGCCATAAAAAAAGAAAAAATGATTTTTGAAAATTAAATTACGAACATTTGAATAGACGGAAATGACAGAATAAAAGAGTTCCATTTAACAACCCCCAAATGAACATAACAAAATCAAAACATAAAATGTCTATGTCCCACACACAATTTGTTTTACCTTGGCATATTCAGTCGTCTGCCGTTAATTAAGTCGAAAGCACAAAATAAACTTTTAAATTTTGTGTGAGCTCGAATATTCTATAAAATTACTGTAATGCATGAATGAACTGAATCTCCAAATTATGAAAGAACTAAAAATAGCATGTCTAGTACCACTGCTCAAATGAACATTTCCGCAACAATAAATAAAGCTTAAATGAACAATTCGACTACAAATTCTCTTTTTCTGCAATGTCTGACGTCAAGTTTAATGTTGTAATTCTTAAGCACGTAAAAAGTTTTTTATGATGATGAAAATTAAATCGTTTACAGTATTTAATCAATGCTGCAAAATAGACAACATTGAAAACATTTATAAAACATGTATTATCAGACACAAACAATGTTCAATATTTAAATAATCTGAAATGAAAGTTTAAACATCATAAATTATATAAAATAGAAACTTCTGTACAACAACAATAGTTCAAACATACTAAAACTTAATAAATCTCTCATTTTTGCACATAAAAGAATGTTCAAATAGGTTTTTTTGCAAAATTGTTTTCTAAGGAATGTTACAGTACATATTTTTAAATTTTCAAAGAATTTTCTCAACTTTCACTTTTTTGTAATTCTTTTTTTCGATCTTTGGTAAAAGTGGCATGTGCCATTTTTTTCTACATTTTCGATTTTCTTCTCACGCATTTCTTTATAGTTATTCCTGCAACTGTGGAAATGAAGCAATTAACCGTCTTTTTTTCTTTCTTTTAATTACCACTTTTTTCTCTCATTAAAAATTTTAGTAAATTTATTTTTTCAAAGAACCTTACAGTTGAGTTTTTTTAGTTTTCTGCAATAAAAAGAATACGATAATATGGAATTCAGCATTGAAAATCCAAATTTATCTGATTGGCAAATCTGTTTTGCTGCACAACGACCATTTCCATCAATCAATGAAAAACTTACAATTGGTTTACCACTTTTATTCCTAAATATTATTACTACCGTATCCAATATTATTCTAATTTATTACAACATTTATTTCGTCCTAAAAACTAAAGCCCAACAAAATAATCAAGTGCTAATTTTGGTTAATCATTTTGCAGCAGCTAATATTGGATACTGTATCGTTAATTTTATCGCTTCAATTCCATCCCTCCTTTGCCCAACAATAATTTACTCAACTACCGTATCCCAATTCTTTACAGCATCTTTTAATACACATTTTTATTTAACAATTTTATTTCTAAATTTTTTGATCGGGTTTGAAAGATTTATTTATTTTTTTGAACTTTTTTCAAAAAATACTGTTGCAATTATTCGAAAAAAGCTTCCAATTGCAATTTGGATTTTTGGATTTGGGTGTGGATTTGCGACTGAGATTTCGGGTTGCAATAAAAGATTTAATCAATGGACAATGACATATGTATTTTCGTGTACGGCTTGTGGGGCAAAAGGAAACGTCTTTCAAGTTTCAATGTTGTACAGTTATTGGGGATTGTATAGTCCCATAGGGTTGATTTCGTTGTATGTTGCAGTATTTGTTCTGATTTTTAATAATAAATGGAAAATTGGAAGCAGCAGTAATAATGGTAGTAATAATCAAGTGTTTGCAAAACAAGAAATTAAAGTGGTTAGTTTTTAATTTTTTAAAGTTTTTTAAATTTAGCGGTGCATTAAATTTACTCTGACTAAAAAATCGAAATCGAAAAGCGGCATTCTTTCTTTTATCTTTTGATTGATTTGAACATCAAAGCCGAAATTGATTTGCGCACGAAAATTGTCATCGCAATAAAGTTTTATTTTATGCAAATTTGGGTATCAACTACATTGCTTTTTTTCAAGTAACTAAATTATGAATTCCAACCCTAAAAAATGTCACTTCATCTTTGATCTTTTTAAAGTTGGAATCGTAACATGGATTTTAAAAAACTCAAATCGTAGCTCTTTCACTTTATCTTAATTCTCTTTATCCCAATTTTCATTACAGGCAATAAATTTCTTTGTAATTTGTTGCTTTCAATGGTTCATGTCTACGATGTTCTTTTATGCTGGATCGTTGTTTGGCAAATCTTCACTTTTAACTCCATTTGTTATAAATATTGCTGGAGTTTGTAATGGCCTAACCCAACCTGTGGCATTAATCCTCCTAAATAAACGAGCACGGCGACAACTTTGGCAACGCCTTGGAAAACATTCAAACGTAATTGGTATTGTATCAGTTGTAACAGTTCATCAAAAAAATTCAAGTGAACGAAGAATTACTTGATTTTTGATAGAATCGTATCATTTAAATTTAGAATTTTGAAAAAATTTTTGATGAGGAAGTTTTTTATGCTTGAATATCATAATTTTAATAAAGATGTTTTGATTACGTAATCCAATTTTATATAATTGTCTTCTGAATCGTAAATAGCAAATGTCAAAAATTATCAAACTAAATAGAATATTTTTAAAAGCCCCCTCATAATTACAAAACTATAAGAAATACCGTATTCTTTTCTTTAATTGTACGTCATTTATAATGTCTTTAAGATTCTTAATGATGGTTTAAACGAATTTTGCAAAGATGTAGTTAAGCTATTATGTAACTATAATTATTTAAATAAGAGATTAAAATTTTAATCATCATAAATGTGTAAGTAAGAATCCAAACAACATAATTACAAAAAAGTTATGCATTTATTTTAGGTTTTATTAAAGCTTTTACGTAAGAAATGTTAATCTTTTTCCAAAAAAATCTCATTAAAATGTGAAATTTGGCATTTCGAAACCTTGAAATATAGAAGGGATTTTATAATTGAAGTAAGCATTTTCTGTTTGCCATGATTTAACCGGAACCACTAATATAAATAAATGGTTTTACAAAATTTAGTATCTCCATTTAAAATCTGTCCAAAAAAATTTATCAAAAAATCAATCAATGACGTCAACAAAAAGCTTATTGTCTCTGATTTTTTTGGCTTAAATTTAATTGGAAGTTTCAACATTGAACAAACTTTAAGGCAAAATGATAAGCATTTTATTTATGTTATCATTGCACTTTTGAAGAAACTTCTTTTCATTGTTTATTTTTATAAGCAGCAAAAATATAAAGAAAATTGTATAAAACTATTTTTAGAACACTTCTAATTTTTTACGTTTTATTGAAAGTTTTTGGCTGCTGTTGCTTTTTTTTTTGTTTTGCGTTCAATTGTTTTTAAGCAAAATTGATTCAAAAGAAAACAACATTTCACAAAAAGTTTTTGTTTTTGAACAAATCAATTTCGTTTGTGTCTGTCTACGGTTCAAAATACGAATAATAAATGCTTTTCAAAATTTAGAAAGATAGTTTATTTACAAGGTTGGAAAAATATTTCTAATAAAATTTAATAAACATTTTGAAAGATGAAAATGGTACTTGATAGAAATAAAGTTTGGCACTTTTTAAAAAACAAAAAGTCTAAAAGTCTAAATTTTATAAAAAACCAGCAATGAAAAATATGATAAAATAAAGTTTCTTACAGTAAGACATTGTTGAATGATGACGTCATCATAATAAATATAGCCAAAGAGAAGCTTAGAAATGATAACTGTTTTCAAAGGCGGCAAAGATCAAAAGGAAAGATGAAAAAGGGGAGATAATAATTTCGGACTTCACCGTTTTAAAAAGCCGTTAAGAAAGATTTAAGATAAAAAGTTGATAAAAAAAATGTAGATTTCAATAATCAAAATTCAAAAAAAATATTAAAAATCTAAAAGATCTTGCACGAAAATTAAGACAGGGCATAAATATACAGTACTTGAAGCAATAAAGAATAAGTAACAGAAATATATACATTTTCAATAACGAAAAAATATATCCATTTTTAAATAAGAATAGCTGCTTGAACAACACCTGAAAAGTTACTTTCATTTATTAAATTTCATATTACCGTAATAATTTCTTACTATCATCACATGAAACATGCTCAAAATCGCCTTCTTCAATTCTTTCAATTTTTTGTTCTAAATTTTCTAATTTTCCAGAAAGTTTTTGATTTTCAGCTTTCAATTTTTGAATTTCTTTTTCCAATTTATCATTATTTTCTTCAAGGCTTTTATTAACTTGGATATAATGATGCAATTTAATATTCAATCTTTGTTTTTCTATTTCCACTTCAAAAATCTTTTCTGAACGTTCTGCATTCTCTTTTTCAGCTTTTGAAAAGCGTTCTTCAGCTTCTGCAAGCTTTGCTTCCAATTCTTCAATTAATGCATTCTTGGCATCATCTTCTTTTGTGGTGGACTCAACTAAAAAAAAAGAAAATGACAAAAAATGGATTTATTATTTAAAAAAGTGATGTCATTTTTAGCAGATGTTTTTTCTGTTATTTTCGGAAAAACTAGTAATATTTAAATTAAAAATTAGTGTTTTTTCAGATTACAGCAAAAGTATAGTAAATTTTTCTAATTAAAATTTTAAAATCTTTTAATTGTTTAAATCTATTTTTAATTACCAAAAATTTAATTTTTTGATAATTTACTGTTTATTTTTTTACAGTGTTTTTCTAAGAAAAGCAAAAATATCAGGTTGATTAATAAGTGTAAGTTATCTTGTCAAACATACAGTACCCTTTTAAAGAAAAAACATTTTAAATGTTAATTTTTCAAGTTTTTAAATTTTCATTAACCACAAAATTCGTATATTTACAGTATTCTCTTATTCTTTTCAAAACCTTACCAGTTTGAGTTTCTTCATCATTTTGATCAAATTCAGAATTATCACGAATTCCAAAATTAATTAATTCATTGATCAATTTTTCTTTATCATTTTCTAATGAATAATTTTGTCGATGAAGATCAAGAATTTCTTTTTTAAAGATTTTTTGTTGATCAAGTAATTCTTCGATTGTTTCTTCACGTTTACAGGCTTCCATGAATGAATGATAACAAGAGAAATCTCCTCGAGAAATAAATGGTAAATTTTGTGGCTTTTGAGGTTGTGGAAGTTGGTGATAATCTTCTTCAGACTGAAAATCTGTTACCCAACTATTGTTTTGATGTTGTTGAAAAATGGGCGGCCATGGCAATAATTCATTTTGATGAACAACAACAGCAGCAGCTGTAGTAGAAGATGAAAGACACCCTCCATCAAGGTCTGAGAACTTAAAAAAATCATATGGTTATTTTTTTGTTGGAGAGAGATTTTATAAATGAAATTTGTTTTGTTTTTAAGAAAGAAAAAGGAACTTACATCAATTCTGCAAGAGTCAAAGTCCAAATCCATTGTTAATTGTTTATAGCTACAAAAATATGGATTAAATGGATATATTATTTTTAAATGTTCAAGTAATTTTTTGGAATCAATAATATCCAAAAAAATATGCAGACACTAATACAAAGTTAAAAGAGGAGAAAAAATAATAATAAAAAGTAGTAATAACTGAAGCAACGTCCGCCTTTTTTCTTTTCCTTCTTTTTCAATGTTGTTTGCAGTTTTTTGTTTGCAGCTTTCTTCTTTTTTTGCAGTCGGAGCAGTTTCAAAGCAGCTGAAACATTGAAAAATTGGACACACAAGGGTATATTCTTTTTTATACTTTATAGCTGATGTTTGAAAATAGAATACATTTATATGTGTTTGTGCGGCCTCTCTCAAATTCAATTTTCTATAATAGAAAGAAGTTGTTTCTATTTTTTGCGCTGTTCTTCTTCTTCTTTGCCTTGTTTGTTGGATGTTTAAACTGCAAACATATATGTAAAAGTGACAGACTCTCTCTTTCAAAGAGGGTAGAAACGTTGCTTTCAAAAAAAAGCTTTTAATACAAAAAAAAGATATTTTTGTCTGTCTTCAAAATAGCGGTTGTCTATTTTTTTCTTCTTCCTTCTTCTCATTTGTCACCAACATCGATGCATCGGCCGATTGGAAAGAAAAACAAAAACCTTATGTACTTTTTTTGTTCCGCGTGCAAATCAGCTGTTTTAACCGTGAACGAAAAAAAGCAGTATCACTTTATTTTTTTTATTATCAAAGATAGAAAAAAGATATTTCAACTGATGCAATGGCAAACAAAAAAAAGAAGCAAAATGTCGCCATTAAAAAAAAGTTTCAGTGCTTTTCAGAAAAAATGAAAGAAAAACAAGTTTTTTTCGTATAAAATACTTCCGAAACATTTTTATATGATTTTTTATTTTTGCAAATAAATTTTTATTTTTCAATGATCAAAAAGAGACAGACACAGTCATATGTTTCAAGAGCACTTAAAATAAATAATTTTTGATTAATAATTTTGTTAAATAGAAAACTTTGAACTATGTCATTTGTCTGGTATTAAAAAACAATAAAAACAAATTCATTTTAATCATGGGAAAGGGGGTAAACATTAAATTGCTTTCAAAATAAAAAGGGATAAAATATTTGTAAATTTAAAAGTATTTTGAATTTCTGGCCAAATCCAAACATGTAAAAAAGGTCGATGTTTAAAATTCATGGCAGCCTGCAAACGTGAAGAAACCATCGAAGAATTACTTGATCAACAAAAAATTTTCAAAAAATTAATTCTTGAATTTCATCGGCATATATTACATGATCATGATGTAATTTACATCCCCGTATTTTTGCTATTTTTTCACATTTTGTGAAAAAATTGCAGTTTTTCATGTTTTTTGGTCAGTTTTTTGCCGTCAGATTCGACTGAACCTCATTTAAACGATTTTGGCACAGTGATTAATGTTCGTCATGTTATTCTGCACCACATATTTAATCCCCGATTTTTTCTGATACCGTATGCAAATTTGCTACCACGTTTTGTGAAAAAAATAGTAGTTTTTCATGTTTTTTGGTCAGTTTTTTGCCGTCAGATTCGACGGTACCTCATTTAAACGATTTTGGCACAGTGATTAATGTTCGTCATGTTATTCTGCACCACATATTTCATCCCCGATTTTTTCTGATAACGTATGCAAATTTCTTACCACGTTTTGTGAAAAAAATACTAGTTTTTCATGTTTTTGGTCAGTTTTTTGCCGTCAGATTCGACTGAACCTCATTTAAACGATTTTGGCACAGTGATTAATGTTCGTCATGTTATTCTGCACCACATATTTAATCCCCGATTTTTTCTGATACCGTATGCAAATTTGCTACCACGTTTTGTGAAAAAAATAGTAGTTTTTCATGTTTTTTGGTCAGTTTTTTGCCGTCAGATTCGACGGTACCTCATTTAAACGATTTTGGCACAGTGATTAATGTTCGTCATGTTATTCTGTACCACATATTTAATCCCCGATTTTTTCTGATACCGTACGCAAATTTCCTACCACGTTTTGTGAAAAAAATACTAGTTTTTCATGTTTTTGGTCAGTTTTTTGCCGTCAGATTCGACGGTACCTCATTTAAACGATTTTGGCACAGTGATTAATGTTCGTCATGTTATTCTGCACCACATATTTCATCCCCGATTTTTTCTGATAACGTATGCAAATTTGCTTTCATTATTCATTAGAAAATGATAAAGAAAAGGTGATCAATGAATTAATTAATTTTGGAATTCGTGATAATTCTGAATTTGATCAAAATCAAATGATGAATTGAAATTAAATTAGGGAAACTTGTGAGCATTTCTGACTAGAATTTTACCACTTTTTAAACAGAATTACTGTACATATTTTCAATGGTGTCAAATTTTGTTATCAACAAATGCACAAAAAGTACTATGCTTGTTTGTGCTTTTTCAATGAAATATCTTTCAAAGCTGTTTTAAAACTTTTACATTATCTTTACAGTTTCTTTCTAGCACAGCAGATTCATCTAAAATTTTTTGTCGCCATCATTTTTATTTCTATTTTTGCGCTGAAAAAAAAGTTTAAAGCGATCTTTTAAAAAGGTTAAAGATCATAAAAATTAAGCCATTTTTTGTAGAAGGGATAAAGCAGTCTTCATTCTTTCAAAAAGGTGCGGCATTGATTTTTTAATCATTTTATCAAAACTATTTTTTCATTGATAACAATTATGGAAAAAAAAGTTTTAAGAATTTCTTTCAATTTTTTTCACACTTTTCTTTTTCGTTTTTGTTTCAAAAATGAAGCTTTTTGTTTTGATTTTTGCTACATTTGTGTTTGGATATTCAAATGCAGCATGTCCAAATGGTTGGGAATTACATGGAAGTGATTGTTATTACCTTTCATCTGAGAAATATCTAAATTGGAATGATGCGGCAAATTTTTGTACTTCAATCAATGGCTCGCTGACATCTGTCAAAACCCAAACCGAATATGATTTCCTTAAAGGCTTTGCAGTTGCCGCTTCCCCACTTTATCCCATTTGGATCGGATTACATCGAGACCCATCAATTTCAAGTTATCCCCGGTGGATTTGGCTTGATGGTTCAACTGCAAATAGCTCATTTTTCAATTCTCTTCCAATTCAACCTGATGGATGCATTTCATGGAGAACTTTATCGACAAATGATGGCTTTGAAACTATTAGCTGCCTTTTTGATCAACCTTTCATTTGTAAAACTGCTTCAATTTAATACAATCTTAAATGTTTTAGTGTTGTAAAATATGCACCTAAAATGAATAAAGATATAAAAATTTAGTTTATCTTAGCAACCAAAAGTCCTGCAAAAGTCTGTGGGATCGGCCCCTCCAACATTGGCAAACCCCTTTGATCTTTTCTTTCGTGAATATAAGATCAAAGGCATGCCGATACCAAATATCAATCCAGAGTTCATTTTTTAAATAATTACAAAGAAGCCAATCTCAGATTTCATAAAAATGTCCAACAAACTTTTTAATATTCAATTACAAAATTCTACAGTATTCCATTTCTTTTTTGTTGCACAAAATATTTAACAATTACAAATAATTTATTCATAACCAAAAAACCATACATAACACTTTTAACACAATTAGCCGGTTTTTTTCTCCATAATTGTTTCTAATCTTGGAATATAATAAATACCATACGGTGGAATTTGTCGAATACGGTATCGAGCATTATCAACATTTGGTTCCGTCCAATTTGTCCATTCAAACTAAAAAAAGGTATTCAAATTTATTATTATCTAATATTAAAAAATTTAACATACTGCTTCAATTTGTGAATATTTATAATAGCAGGAAAGTTCTTGTACTTCTGAAGTCCAATTTTTACAAAATGTTGAATTTCCATGTAATAAAATACTCTTTCGGTACATTTTTGTTGTTGAATCTTCTGGTAAAGTACAAAAAGATTTTTCACATTTTGGCCATTCTCCATCTGATACAATACATTTACAATTGTTTATTGCTTCTTTTATCTGGAAAAAAGTTTAATAAATAATAAAGTAATTAAAAAGCAAAGCAAAATTTAACAAGAAAAATGAAAAACTTACAATTTTATTAAATTCAATTGCTTCTGCGACATCTTTTGCCGATTCACCAAATGCAACACCAATTCCAACAATAAAAAATATTAAATAAAAGCTTGATAAAATTGTTACAACAATTATAATTGGACGAACATTAAATTTCACTAAAACTAATTAATATTAAGATATTTGTAAATAATTTAAAGCAAACCTGGTTCAAGAGTAGCTGCCAAATCCAATGCTTGTTTTTCTGTAGCATTTTCTGAAAATACTTCCGATTGTCTTCCAGAGGATTCAATACTGCCGTTACTCATTTTTTATCTTTCAAAAGAAAATTTTTTTTGTAATATCTTTTTTTTCGTTTGACAAAGAAAAGTTGTTTATGCAAATTTTTAGTGATTGTTTTTTGAGTAAAGTATACTGTAACAAACGTAATTTTTCTTCAACAAAATAATTTATTTTTTGCTTGTGATAAACTTGATCCTGACACCAGATTTCAGGGCCATCATGGAAGTCAACACCAGAGTCGCAAAAGCGGTACTTTTTCTTTCATCTTTAGATTCTGATAATCTCAATTAGTACTTTGAAACCGAAATGTAGTTATCTTTGTTTATTCTCAAATTGTAACTTTTATCAAAAACTGATATCCCTATTATTTATCAAATCCAACAATAGTTAAGTTTTATCAATATATCCGTGATTTAATCTGGTGACATTTATCTATCCCACACTTTATTCTTCGTTTCCGTTTTCTTCTTTGTAATTTTTTGCATTCCGAATGTGTCAAGGTTGCATTTTGATTGATTATAGTTTTTCTTTAGATTTTTAGACACTAAAGGCTTTTGTGACATTTTTAAACATAAAATTTTTACAAGCTTTCTTTTGCTGCTGCTGCAGCCAGCAATAATAATACAAGCGGTTTCTTCTTTTTCGAGAAAGAAAAAAAAAGAAATTTATGTACCAAAACTTTGTTTTATCAATAATCAATTTTTCTTTCCTTTCAATTAATTAACGGAAATTCGTCATTTTTCTCAGTGCAACATCTCCGTTTTTTTTCTTCTGTTGAATACATAGAGATGTATTGTAGAGCAAAAAAATGAGAGATAGAAAAAATTACTTTTTGTTTCTTTTTTGGGGTTTTAATACTTTTTTATATGTTAATTCAAAATTTGTATCTTCTAAATTAAAAAGTTTCTGATGCATATCCCGATCCCAGATTCAAGTTTGCAGGAGCGGTGGGCCAAAATCAGAGTCTTGTAAAAGCGGCATATTTTCTTTTTTTGAGCCTATTTTCCATAAATTCCGTCTTCTTATCTTCAGTAAAATAACATCTTCTAACGCTTTTGTTTACCGTAATTACTCTTTTGAATTAAAAAATTCATTTTTCATTTTTGAGACCACTATTTTTTGTTATTTCAAAAAAGAAAAAAACTGTAAAACTTGTTTTTACAAAACAAATATGTTTTCTTCCGTTTTATCAAACTTTGATCCATCCTATTTTTGTTATTAAAAACCTAATCTTCGATTACTGTAGATAAATTTAAAATTTTGTTATTTCCCGTTTTTTGAGTTATAAATGATTTCATTTTTTGCCGCCCGAATTCAATTTCTGGTGGAAATTGCCTTGATACAGTAACAAATAAAAAATAAACATCACTCAAAAATACACGAAAGAAAGTAAACTTTGTCCAAGGCAATGCAAAAATAATGTTTGGAATGAAAAAAAAGAAGACGGTGAACTAAGAAAGAAAGAAATGGCCCGATTTTTTCTGTGTGGGTTAAAATATATATGGAATTGATAACATTCTCATTTCAGTTTTTTCAAACATACTTTTATTTTTCTCTGCAAAAAAATGTTTCTTTGATTGTTTCAATGATGATTGTATCAAAATACGAGTTATTATGGCGAGACTTAAAATACGATAGGTTCTTATAAATAACTGGTTCAATGAATCTCATTTTTATTGTTCTTTTATGTTAACAGACGTTTTTTAACTTCAAAGTTTACTTTTACAAGTTTTTTAAAAACACTTTCATACCCCTTTGATTTTAAGTGACCATAGTATTGGACATTACTGTGGTTTTCTCGTAGACCCCAAATTTTGGGGCTCATAAATAAAGTCTGTGTTTCGCGAATACTAATTAAAAGTTTATTTCCGCTAAAATATTTTTAGGCTTCTTTTATTATCTTGATTAAACAAAGAATGACTCATGCTTCTTGGGTCCAATAAAATTATTATTCGTCATTTTTTCTCCCCCTTCTCTTTTTTTTCAACATCCAACATAACAATTTTTATGTTACCTATATTTCAAATTATTTATAGCAGCAAAAATAAAAAGAAAAAGCATACATAAAAAAATGCAATTATACTGCCAATTTTTTTTCCCATAAGCTTTAATCTTTCAACATCTATAGAATTGTAAAAATGTATTTCACGTGCTTCTTTTTTTCTAAATATTTTTTTTTAACTTCGTAATTTATTTCTTAAAAATTTAATATGGATAAAATTTAATGAACCTTGTTTTTATTTTGCGCACCAAAAATTTTTATTTAAGTTGCCAGAAAAAAAGCGGCAAAAGTGCCATGGCAATTTTTGTAGCTCAACTTTTGTTTCCTTTCTTTTTCTTTTTTTGCGGCTGCTTCCAACTCGGCCGACCCAAAAAGACAACATTTGCTGCAATGAGAAAAAAATGATGAACCATAGTTCAATCAATGTTGAAAAATGCATCTTCGTTTTTTTGGTGGAGTGTTTTATATTTATATTGATTGGTTGCTGCTGCTGTCTTTAATGAATGTGCAATCAACCCCAATCCCTTTTTTCTACCAAAAAACTTTTTTTGTTCTTTCTCCTCCTCCTTCTAAAAAAAGAGATGAATCCTTCTTCCAAAATGGGAATTTCCCTTCGCAATTTTCGTGTAGTTTGTATCTTGATATTTTTTTGAACCAAATCTTTGCACTTTTTTTGCAATTTTTGAGTGATATCTTTGGACTTTGTCTGATCAAAAATAATTTATATCTTTTTTCTATGTCTCTGTGATACACGTTTACAACCTTAGGTATCTTTTTTATCTTCGTGTTTATCATTTATACAACCTTAGGTATTTTTTACAATCTGTAATTGATACCTGCTAATATTTATTTGCTGCTGATTTACTTGCTTAATTTCATTTTTTTAGGTAATGGCTCCACCGCGCACAACCTCTTCAACAACGACAACACCAACATCGCTAACCTCAAATTTGGAAGACTTTAAAGTTCCAGCCGATGATATCGTATATGAAGCAAAATCAAATTATACATTTACTCGATCCCAATATATTAATAAACCATATCAAGAAGCATCCATTATTACACATTATGTCGTGAAATTTCATTATTTTATTATGGTTGCTTTTGCTCTTATTGATGAATGGCTAAGATTAATTGGGATTCTAAAAACTTATTTCCCAGAAGAAAGGAAGGAACAAGCTGTAAGTTGTTTTTGGTACTGTGGATTTTTTAGGCTTCCGTTTTTGAGTGCAGTTTTGATTTTTTGAGATTAAACCGAGATCTACCAGGTTAGCTTTAGTCAAAACATGTATTTCTGTTAGTTCAGAAGCATCTTTTTGTGATGCATAAGTACAGTGTTCGAAAATGTAGCCATATCTTAAAGTATATTTGTACTTTTAAGTTATTCTTTGTGTCTTCAATTAGTCTAACTTTTATTATTTTAGAATTTTGTTCCCCTCAAAAGCTTTTTTGAATCTGTTTATATCAATAAAATATATCGAATTGCCACGGATGTTGTTAATCGACCAATTGCTGGTGTGCCTGCTGTTATTATGAAACTGAAAGATAGAATTTCGCCTGATCATGGATGGACTTACAAGTTAGTTTTATTTATTTCTTTTTATAAATACAGTACAATTACAAGTTAATATTATCGTATTTACAAATATTTGGTAATTTCTGAGTAAAAAGCTAATACAAGAGCACTTCCCATTCCACGAAGAACATTACTTCCGGCACCTTTGAAAAATGCTTGAAATCCACCTTCATTTATGTAAAGCTTTTTCCAACAATCCAAAGTATTTTTGTAAAGGACATCAGTTCGACCAGATTGCATCATCATTCGTCGTCGTACAGTATCCCATGGATATGAACATAGCCCAGCAGTAATTACACAAAATTGTCCAATTACCCATGCTCCAAGAAAATGCAGATTCTTCTTATCTTCAACAGCATATGCAGTTGCAGTATCAAATAGACCAAAATATGCAGCCCTAAAATGATATGCATTATTAGGATACTGTAATAATGAAAGAGAAACATACCGATAAATAATAATTCCTTGAACGGATGAACTAAAACCACGATAAAGACCAGAGATTCCATCAGATTTTGCAATGGTTGAAACACAATGAATAAACCCACGAAATTCACGATTGACACCTTTTCCGACATCAGTTGCTAAACGAGTTCTTGCGAAATCCAAAGGATAAATAAAGCATAAACTTGTTGCACCAGCTGCACCACCAGATGCCAAATTTCCACCAAAGAATCTCCAAAATTGTGTATGTTTATCAACGTCCTGAAAGCTGTAGTTGAATTACGATAGAAAATTTATTTGAAACAAACCTTTAAAAACATTAGCTTATAAGTATCCTTGAATGCAAAATTTAAAGCTTGTTGTGGAAAGATTCGAACAACATTTACGCCATTTCCTCTCCAAAATGTTAAAGGTCCCTGTTCTTTTGCAACTCGAACAAAACAATCTGCAATTCCTTTGTATCGATTATCAGCAGCAATGGTATGTTGAGCATGTTGAAGTTGAAGTAATAATTTAACTCGATCTAAAACTTATTTGTAAAATTTAAAACATTTATTAAAATAATAAACTTACCAATTGGAGCAGTAATTGTTCGTCCCAATGCAGCTGAAGCACCACCGGCAACAAAATCTTGACAAAATTTAACTGCTGGTGATTTTGATGTACTTGGTTTAATTGAATCTGTTGCCATTGTTTTTGTTGATGAAGTTGTAGGTGGTAAAATATCAGACTGTTCAATTGTCAGTGACGGTGATAACTGTTCCGAAGCATCTTCAACAACTTTTGCAACTTGATCAGCCATTTCTTTTTATGCAAATTATTTTAACCTTTTTTAAAAAACAAAAATAACACGTGTTTGAAAATAAGTTTTTTGAGAAATAAGAGCACGATTTATATAGTGGTTAGTAAGTAATCACCACCCCCAAGGCTTTCCCCCTTTTTCAGACACAAAATATCAATTAAACATTTGACAAACAAAGCACATTCAAAGATCGGCCGATTTTTTTCTTTTTCTTGTTTGTTGATTAAATTTGTGATCAATTTGATTCATCTGTTTTTATGTCAAAAGCACAGCTATCATAAAATCAAAAATCTACTGCAATACATTGTGTTTTAAATGTGAAATGTATCTGTACTTTGGAAAAAAAAGTCTGCAAAAGTTGAGCTTTGCAGAGATTGAAACATAAATAAAGAAAAAAGGAACATAGTTGTGATCAGTGATATTTGAAGTTATCGAATTTAAGATTAATTTAGTTTTTTATTCGGTTCAAATTAAATGAGAAATTGATTTGATCTTGAGATTCCGAGTATACTGTAAACAAGAATTTTAAATATGAAATGATTTGTTGCGTATTTTGTGGTTCACATTACTTTCCTTTTAGAGTATTTTGTTTCTCGTATTCTCTTCTTTTAAAAATGATCTTTTGGTTTTCGCATCTTGTACTCTTTAAGGAACCAAAAACATAAGGAAAACAACCTTTTTTAGTTAATTTTATTTGTCAACAATTATAACTTTTTGTCAAATACCTTGATCAATTTGTGATCTTTATTTTTAAACTTTTGTTTCTGTCTCTTGGAGTATGTATCCCTGGTTTATCCAGTTGGGATACTGTAGCCTTGTTTTATATTATTGTAATTTCATTCTTTATGTAATTCTCTTTTATTTTTTAGTTATACTGGTACTTTTACTGATGTGATAAATGTTGGATCTTATAATTATCTTGGATTTTCACATAATGATGGACCATGTGCCCAACGAGCTATTGCACAAATTGAACAACATGGCGTTTCATCTGCTTCAATTCCAAATGAATTTGGTAATTTTTATTATTTACTGTATTTTGAAAATTTATAACAACTGTATTTTTCAGCTGCTTTCAAAATTCAATATGAACTCGAACAACAGCTTGCAGATTTTGTTGGTTGTGAAGATGCAATTGTATGCCCGATGGGATTTGGAACAAATTCAATGAATCTTCCTGCAATTGCTGATGCCGATACTCTGGTTCTTAGTGATGAACTGAATCATGCTTCATTGGTTCTTGGATTAAAGCTGTCAAAAGCCAAAGTTGTCATCTTCAAACATAATAGTATGTTTCTTTTAGTATTTTTGGATACACTATTTAATCAATAAATTTTCAGATGCTAAAAATTGTGAATTTAAACTTCGAAATGCATTTGCTGAATACGTTGATAGAAATGGAAAACCACCAAAGAAAGTTTTAATCGTTGTTGAAGGAATTTATTCAATGGAAGGAACAATTATTGATTTGCCATCTTTTATTGAAGTCAAAAAGAGAAATAAAGCTTATCTCTTTGTTGATGAAGCACATTCAATTGGAGCCTTAGGACCACGCGGTCGTGGTGTCGTTGATTATTGGGGCTGTAATCCAAGAGATATTGATGTACTAATGGGAACGCTGACGAAAAGCTTTGCATCTGCTGGTGGATATATTGCTGGATCAAAAGTTGGTTTTTTGGATTAGGTTTTTGGGATTAGAATACAGTAACATCATTCGACACATTAATTTCAAATTTATGTTTAACGATCAATACTGTAGTATGATGTTAAACATTTGTTTCTTTCCGAATTTCAGTTTTGCATAGCTTCCCTTTTGGTTACTGTAATATTATAACTCAAATTTTTGATTTTAGGCTTTGATTGGATATCTTCGAAATAATTCTGCTGTTTACAATTACGGTACTGCAATGAGTCCGGCCTTGGTAGGACAAATCTCTGAATCTCTTCGAATTATTTGTGGTGAAGATGGCACAACAATTGGACAAGAAAAGATACAACGACTTCTTCGTAATAGCCGATATTTCCGAAAACGTATTCAACAACTTGGATTTCTTATTTATGGACAAGAAGATTCTCCAGTTGTTCCGATTATGACATTCTTTATTTCAAAAGTGGTTGCAACTGGTCGAGAAGCTTTGAAATACAATCTTGGATTAATTGCTGTTGGATTTCCTGCAACTGCAATTACGAAAGCACGAGCTCGTGTTTGCCTTTCTGCTGATCATACGGTAATTATTTTAGTGTACTGTAACGTTAATTATATATGAATATTTTTTAGAAGGAACAACTTGATGAAGTTTTGGAAATCTTGAATATTATTGGTGATAAAATGAATATAAAATATGGTAAAAATCCTTTTCCCCCTGGATATGTTGTTGAATATTGATTGCAAAAAAATAATTTAAATGTCTGTAAAGAACCGTTTTACTCCGGTGATAACTTGTCTTTTGTATGTTTTTTGAGTTTCAAATTGTTGCAAAAATTATAAATTTTTTACTATTTCATTTTTGTATTTTGTTAAAACTTTGTACTTTTTTAATAAATTATTTTTTATGTGTTTGATAAAATTTAATCGACAAAGTTACTGTATTATTATCTGTTTAATGTTACACTAATTTTAAGTTGTAGTTGCTTTCTGTATTACTGTAATTATTTTTATTATTCTGATCAAGCATTCGAGTTTGAGCATTATCGAATATTTAACCTTCACGGTAATTATAGCTTCACATTATCTTTGATGTGAAACTATAATAACTATTATATTTTTTTTTTTTTTTTTACCATAAATTATTTGAGAATATCACATTTGAGTGATAAATTGTTTGCTGCGGTACCCCCATTTTTTTTTATTAACAAGTTTCTCATTGAAACGATTTATTGGAATGACCCCTTTATTTTGGCTATTGTGACTGTATTATTTTGTTATTGGTTTTACAAACTTTGAGCCTTTATTGCATTTGCATTTATGATCAAATTATTTTTTAAATTCCAGATTTTTTTTGAATATTTAATTTTTGATTTTTTGTAAAGAAGATCAAATGTTCAAAAATTGAGATGCTGAAAACAAAAAAAAACTTGTGGGACAATTCAACTCAAATATTCCAAGTCCGTGAACACATTATTAAAAATTTTTTGTTATTTATATTTTCACGGATATAAATTAATGTTGTTTGTTGATCAGCTTAACATCGTGTAAGATTTTTTATGTCTGTCCATAACGGAAAACAAATCATTTTTTTTGGTCCTTCAAGTATCTTTTTTTTCACATGATTGTTGGCTTTTTTGTCATTAGTTTCATGATCTGCAAAAAATTGTCATTTCCATCACTACCATTCATTCCTTCTTTAATGAACATTTAAGTCAAACTTTTTCACAGAAGAAAGAATATATTTTTTTCATGTTTTTATAAATGTTGTAGTCTATTGTAATACATTCACAAAATATCACCGTTATGATAGTATTAAGTACAGAATAAAAATCTCATTCACAAATATTTTTTCATAGAATTGTTTTTTCCCAATCACCATTGTATAATACGGTCACAGATTGAGAAATGAAACAGCAACCACCTTCTCTTGCAATCACAATATATGCATTGTTGTTTTAAAGTCTTTAACCACAACTTTTTCCAAATCAATAATTTCCTTAGAGAGAATAACTGGCTTCCTGGGTTAATCTTTGAATGAAAAACATCAGCCTTGAAAAAAACAGTTCATTTTTTTGCATTTTTCAACGATGGCATGTCATTTTTGTTCAAGCTCTGAACATTTGTCAGAAAATTGTGACAAATATCCAACATTGGATAGCCGATATTCAAAATTAAATTACTGTTTTAAGCCATGTTTACATCAAAATTCGGCTACTCATGAGCACGATTCAGTTGTATGCGTTTCATCTTGTTCATGTAAAATTTTTTGTGATGTCTGTTTTCAAAAACATCATATTTCACTTTGTCCTAAAAAAGGTTTGTTTGTTTCTTTGTTACAGAGGAAAAAACAACTTCATATAACATTTTTTACATTGATTGGAAATCTCGACACAACAATTTTAAAAACCCATTAATTATGTAATTATTTTCAGATCCAAAACATCCAATTTTTTCAAATGATTTTCCTGAGACATTAAATCTCTTGAACTTGGGTTATTTGTTTATCAAAAGATTTTTAGCACTTTGTAATCCAATTGATAAAATTAAACTTCAATTTTCTTGTAAATATTTGAATCATGGG
This sequence comes from Panagrolaimus sp. LJ2414, assembly GCA_024447195.1. Lineage (NCBI taxonomy): Eukaryota > Metazoa > Nematoda > Chromadorea > Rhabditida > Panagrolaimidae > Panagrolaimus > Panagrolaimus sp. LJ2414. The sequence goes on along the minus strand of JAMRXY010000118.1, from coordinate 24,635 downwards.
TATTCAGAAGAAAAAATCAAAAAATTAATGAGACATGAAAATATATCCTTAACTGAAGATGTCGAAAATTATTCAGTCGTGTTTCACAGGGATATACTTCAACTTTTACTAGCAGGATTGCCTGTTGAACATAAACATATCGTTTCTGCAGTTACTCAACCTCTCATTTGAAAAATAAAAATATATTGATTTGATCAAATGTTGGATTGATAATTTTAGGGTTGTTCATTTCCTTCTCCCAAGAAACTTCGCGATTTTTTGCGGGAAACAATTCCCATTTCCAGGGAAATGTTACAGTAATATATAACGATTTTACATTAGACATTTAAAAATGGGATAGAAATGCTATTAAAACACTGCAAATAGTCAAAAATAACCGAATTCAAGAATTAACAGTCCTTTTCTAAGTCGTTAGACTGTTTTTGATAAAATATTATTGTAGCTTGGAATACTGTAACTCCAAGAAATGGTGGAAAATTTTCCGCCTTTTTTCGATTTCCCTTCCCGGGAAATGAACAACCCTAGTTAATTTACTTATTTTTTGATGTGTACTATCCAGAAATTCTGTGAGCCTTTTTTATGTCTATTTTTTTACTTTACTTATGTACAAGTTGATTATTTTGAATTTAAATAAATTAAATTTGAAAAAAAAGCAATTTTTTGTAAAAAAAATGTTCGAAAAAGTTAGCCAATTCATTTTTACCCAACCAATTTGAGAGAAATGTTTTTTTGTTAAAAAAGCAATCAATAATGAAAAAAATGATAAAAATTGCAGTAACAGGAAGCATCAATCTTTGTCCAAGATAAGTTTATTTGTAGCGTTTTCAAAATGCTTATTCTTTTTTACACTCATGCAAGCAGCAGTAATGTTCTGGTCAACTTTGTATTTGCAATCTCGAGGTGGACAAAAATTTCAATCTTTTGCAAAAACTGCAGAATTTTGTTTGGATTTATATGATGGATTGGTTGCCCCAAGTTTACAAATTCCATTATTTGTTGAAACTTGGAGAGACGGATTTCCAATTACGCTGGATTGTAAATCCAAATATCCTGTTTTAGATGGAATTACAATGAAAGTTGGAAAAACTCAAGAATTTAAATATACAAAAGATCACTCAAAATTAGCTGTAAGTACAAATTCAGCAAAACCGATTATTTTTATTGGTGATGTTAATCGAATGGTAAGCAGTTAACATAATTAATTTGAATATGAAGCCTTGTCGTTAAAAGAAGTGTTCCAAATTGACGAGGATACTTCTTTTAAACTATCAATCGATAAATAAAAATTTGAATAACTTTTTAACACTTTTTATAGACATCTCAATTTCATCGCGGTGGTGGAACTGTTTGTATAGAATCCAAAAAACTATGGAATAATTATATGCCAATGTTTATCACCGAAAATTCTTGCAATTAAATTTGAGTGTGTGCTTATCACCCAAAAATAGTTACAACTACAGTAACATCACTTTATAACATTAAAAAATAGTTTTATATTGAAATTGATTAAATTTAATACGAAAATGAAAATTCATAAAAAAACTTTTACAAAAACATGAAAAGAAATTACTGTAATTACAATAACATAGGATATTTATGGAGTATACCCTGAAAGATAATTCTGATTCCCACTATCATAAGTTCCCATTTTACTTCGATCACGATTTCTTCGTCAATAATCTGGGCTCTCTTTAAAAGATGATTGAGCCGGATATCCGCCGGTATTATATTTACCCGGACTGTAATCACGTTGATTATAATTGTATTGATTACTTTGATCCCGGGTTCGATCATTGATTAGCCCGATTCTTTCTGATGGAGCAATTGTATCTCGATATTTTCCAGTTTGAAAATCATAATATCCTCGTTTAAATCGAAATTGTTGAACTGTGGATAAACGGTTCCAGGGATTCTGAAGTTTAAGATAAGCGAAAATATGAGGGGAGAAAAGGGTAATATTTAAAAAAAAATACAAAATTGTTATCTGTTTTAAACAAACAGAGAACCAGCAAACTTTAAAAATGTTTAATGTTCTTTTTAAAAAACAAGCTTACTTCAAACCGCAAATTTTTTGGGTACACTCTTGAAGAAATAACTCCAACAAAAACAACCGCCAAAATAATACCAGTTTTCATTTTTCCTTCTTAGGCTTTGTAATAAAATTTAATTATATCAATTTTTTGCAAAAAAGAATAAATAAACATTCGAGGAAACAATTTTTTTTATAAATTTAAAAACACAATTAGTGATACACAAATGGTTACACAACTGTCTTCAGTTTTCTTTTTTGAAAAGGGATCAAATTTTATAAACATTTTTGCTAGTGGCGCTGTACTTTTTTTAATCATTTTTAGCGCTTTCAACACCGGAGGCGGAATCAACTAGGAGTCGATTCCAGAATATTGTAAGACAATCCGGCTCGATCCGACGGATTGACCCGTGGAACCGATCCGTCGAATTTTTCAATCCGTTTCAATCCGCCAATCAAGAGCGGATTGAAACGAATCTCCCAAGAGATTTAAAATAGCGGGAGATCTCCCGATTTTCCAAAACTGGTAGTCAATTACTAAAAATATTTTTTTCCAGTATAAACATTAACACGCTCATAATAGTTAAGTTAATCAACTTTGTAACCGTGTTGTAAGATTAAATATCAGTAGACCGTATGATTGTTGTAAATTATTAAATATCTTAACTACTTTCGAGTGACAAAAAATTATGAACAGGAATTTGCCTCCGGCAACAATTTTTTATTATTTTTTTAAATCCATCATAACAATATTATGTTTAATGTACATCTTATATTTTTGAAGCAATACAATGAAAACAATGATAAAAGATAAAAACAAAGCCAAAAATACTAAAATTATTCCGTTCACAATTAAAATTGAAAATCATTACAATTTTTTAAATCATTTGAAATATTTTTGAATTTTAGCCCACGAAATTTTTCAGGATTGTAACAAATTATATTATCAAGTTCTTGATATTCGCATTTATATGGATCACATTCTTTGAGATCATTGATCCATGTCATTGAACAATTACAATTGATTGGATTATTTTTGATTGTTAATATTTCCAAGTTTGTCCAATTTAAAAGAGATTTCAAAAATGTTTCAATTTTACAATTTTCTACTTCAAAAACTTTCAATTTTGCGGCACTTGAATTTCTGACATTTCCAAATGCGTTTTCATGAATGAAATGCAAATTTGAACTGTTACTCAAATCAATAGATTGAAGATTAGGAAAACTACAAAATCCACAATCAGAAATATGAGTCAGTTTTTTAGAGTTTCTCATGTATAAGTTTTTTAAATTTTCATTGAAAACATTTTTGTCATTAATTATTTCAGTAATATCGGTATCATGGAAGGTAAGTGCAACTAAATTTTTGATAACATTAACTGCGGATGGCACAGAAGTAAAGTGATTTGAACCAATGTTGAGGTATTGAAGATTTCTGCAAATATCTTTTCAACTTTTAATATAGAGTTTATAACAAAATTTAATATAAAATTTTTTCAACTTTTAAAATAGATTTTATAACAAAAACTTTTAATCATTTGAATTTTTTGTTCATTTTTTGAAAAACTTACGTCAAATTAGAAAAAACATTTTCCTTCAAAGATGTAATATTACAGTTTTGCAAAATCAGTGTTTCCAAAGTCCTCAAATGTGCCACCAAAAATCCATCATTTACAACTTCTCCAATAATATTATTTCCTGCTAAATTCAATCTTGTAAGTTGTGTCAAATGGCGGAAAGTAGTTGAAGATAAACTTGATAAATTTAGATATTCCAAATCCAAAGCATTAAGATGTGATCCTAACTTTTTTGTAAATAATTGTTCATTAACAGTTGTAATAGGTGAATTTGCAATGTGTAAAGTTTTTAAAATGGTAAAATCATCAAATGCTTGATTTTCAATACTGAAAATCGAATTTCTAAAAAACCACAATTCTTTTATTTCTGCTTCTCTTCCGACCAATAGTTTACCCTAAAAAACAAAATTAATCATAAAAAAGTGGGCTTTTGCAAAATAACAGCCTCCTTCATTTTTCAAGGAATCATCAAAAAATAAAAAATGTTTTCTTTTGTTTAAAACAAATGTTGGCCGTAACTCTTTTTGTCTTTTTATTGATTGATGTATTTGAATTGATAGCTTGAATGATATTTTACATTTCTAAGAAACGCGGAAACTGTTGAATTTTTTATAATTAAAAAAACTTTATTATCTGTTTGAGCAGATTTCTACTGCAGCTTTTTTAATACTTTTTTATTAAAGGGAAAAACTCAAATTCTAAGGCAAGGTTTATCTTCAAATGAAACACTGTAATAAAACCAACCTTTTGAATTGTACCATTTATCATAGAGCTGATTAACACAGCATCAAAAATCTTATCATATAATTGTTTGGTTGTTTTTTGACTTCTTTGAACCGTTGGATTTTTATCATCACAATGCAGATCATTTAATACGAAAAAGCAATTGGAATCTGAAACGAAATTGTATTTTAAAAAATGAAAGTCAACAAATTTTTGCATTTCTTATGGTTTTTAAAAAATAATACAAGATAAAAACTTTGTAGCTTTAAACATACCATATGAAATTTTGTCATAAAGGTACATGTTTGAATTATGGAAAATAAAATCTTTTGAAGCATTTTCTGCTGATTCATTTAAAAAGAGAAGAAAAATAATAAATATCAGCATATTATTTTTCTTCACTTTTTTGATATAAAAAACCTTTCAATGTTTTTTTACTGAACGCGTTGAACAAAACTGTCATATTTTTGATATCATCTTCCATTGCTGATGACTAGATTTGGAGATCATTGACATTGAAAACTTGGGTATGTTTTTTACTTTATCTTCTCTCAAAATTATAAAGATTTAGATTATTGTCCTTGACAAAAAACGTTTCTTTCTGTATTATTTCAAAAAAAAAAAAATTTTAAAACCATTATTATTTTTGTTCTTGGTAGAGTAAAAAAACAAGTATTCCAACAAATATCATATTTATTTATTTTTAAAAGAAATTTCAACAATTTTTAAGCATTACAATTGATATCGGGAATGCGAAAGATTTCTGGTTTGTAATGATATAATTGAACTAATTCGACCCATTCTTTATCATGTTTGAAATCAGAAGCTTCAAGTTTGGGGACAATTTCTTTATCAACAGTTTCCTTTGCACAATCCATAAGAGTTTTGGAACATGTATCCGCTTGTGAGTTACCAGAACAAAAAGAACCCAAACAAACTCCTGTTAAACACTTATCAATACAGCTTCCATAATATTTCTGAAATTTGTAAAGTGTTTTTTGAAGGAGTTTGAGAGAAAAAGTTTACACTCGAATCAAAGATGTACAAATCATTCAAATTTTTTAATAATGGCAAGTGCAGAATCAAGTTTTAATTTAATATTTTCGCCTTTCATTGAAGACAAGATCAGTTGAAAGTTATTTGAAATATCCACAGAATTATAAGTCGAAGAATGACATTGTTTCTCTTGACATTCACCATTGATCGATCCATCAGAAGATGAAAAAAAGGCATTGTTTCCCTAAAGAGGGTTAAAACGAACATTATCTATTTTTGTTAACATTTATGATTAGCTTATACTAACTTTCCCACAAATAGTAAAGACAGTTTTGTCACAATCATATGTAATCACTGAACATTCCAACCCAATTGTTTTGGAGAAACAAGGAATACAAAATAATGCTAAAAGCAATAGCTTAATCATTGAAACACGAATTCTGAACAAAATTCAGAAAAAATATGATGATTTGTTTCACAAGAATCGTATTTATACCAGTGCAGCTGCAGTATTTTTCGTCAGCGATTATTAAGCACTGTGTTGGCGTTAACATTTCTCAAAAATCAACATCGTAATTTTTAAATATGATTCAAATTTCCGTCATTCTGTTTAAAAAAAAATTTAAAAAATAAAAAAAGAACATAAAGCAAAAAATTTTTTTGATGCAACGAAAAAATTGCTTTGAAAACGCTGCGGTTAATGATTTTTGTTAAACAAAATTTAAAAGATGGTATCAAGGCCGTAGGCAGAAAAAAATTTCGGGGTGGGCATTTTCATTTCAGGGGGGGCACGCCTTTGATCTTTTGCCGCCTTAACACGGCGGCGGCAAAAGATCAAAGGGTTTTCCCCAGTTTCGGGGGGGGGGCACGTGCCCCAAATGCCCCCCCCCTCTCTACGGCCTTGGATGGTATACGATATCTAACAAATATTTTAAATTTAAACCTGTTTTGAAATCAAAACTGTATCATTTGAATGGTTTTTCAAAATACATGATAAAAAAACAAATATGGATCAAAACATACTTCATGGAACTTCTGACGTAAAAATAAATTGTAAATTCGAATATATTTTTGAATCCAGTTTGTGACAAAAAAAAACTTTTATTGTTCTAAATGATTTCTCCAAGGGCAAAATAAACTACTCATCGTCAAAATAGTATAAACAGTGGTAATTTTAACTTTTATTTCTTCAATCATAATAAGAAAAATGAATGTCAAAAATTGCCCCACTAAAAAGTTTTTCGACGATCTTATGGATAAGTTACGGTAGCGTATTTAAAACATAGTTGAAGCGGCTAAGAGTGGAATTGCAAATTTTCATCTTGAAAACTCAAGATGCAATTGTTGATGAATGTTTGTTAAAAAGTTCAACATAAAATTTGCATAATATGTTAAAATTATTGAATATGGTCTATTCTTTCACATTCATTTCGAAAGTTCAACACAAAGCACATAAATATGTCAACAACATTGGCCGTTTCATCGGATGCAAGTTTAATGCCGCTTTCAAATTTATCCCATGGAGAGAAGCCAACAACTCGTCGAATATATTTAATCCGAAATGGTGAATCTTGTGATCGATTAGGACCTGCATGGCGGCATAAAGTATTTCGAGATCATGAACTTTATCGTGTTACTGATTTGAATCAACCTGTCAAAATTTTGGATCGTTCATCCCCGGATTTATTTCGAAATGATTCACCCCTGACTCAAGTTGGGTCTGTTTCATCACAACTTTTGGATCGTGGAATGTTGCTGAAATCTGCTGGCGTTCATATTGTTTTCTCTTCTCCCGCACTTCGATGTATCCAAACTGCTGCAGCTGTAATCGAAAATTTGAATATGAAACAAACTCCAAAAATTTGTGTTGAACCAGCTCTCATTGATCCACTTTTATTTTATTGGCAAGTAAGTTATATTTTATTGGATTACAGTTATTTACATATGTATACGGTATATTTTAGGATCGACTTCCATCATATTTGAGTGTTGAACAATTTGTTGCATCAGGATTCTCAATTCAAACTGAATATCAGCCAACAACTTCGATATCGAAGTTAAATGAAAATTTATTTCATGAAAAGACACCTGATGATTTTTTTCAAAGACTTTTAAGAATTTCAAAGAGAATAATTGAATCAAGTGAAGAAAGGGTTTCGGGTGGAGTTATGGTTGTCTCGCATGCACCTGTCATTGATGGCCTTTATCGAATTATTACAGGTAGGTATTTCATGACTCCAGATAGGGTTAAAGATGAAACATGCTGAGAGCAAAACCAAATTTACACGTTCCTATTTTTGATATGATCTCCTTATAAGCATACTGTAACACATATATAAGATTTTAGATTCCTCTGAACGACCTCGATCAACCTCAGATTTACATCGAATGGGTTTATCTTATCCATTTTCGTCTGTCACAACTTTGGAACAAGATCCTCAAACAATGAAATGGAATCTTTGTGTTGATGCAATTCCACCTTTAACAAATATGCATCTTTCAACAGCAATTCAAGTTTCTCCTTTTGATTTTTTTGATGATAAAACTGAAGAAAATGTGAAACCGAAAAGATGGAAAAATGATTCTTCAAATGTTACAAGAACATCCAGGAGCAGCAGTTTATACATCCATATCGCAGAATATGAAAATTATTTTGAAGAAGATACTGTAACATTGGATAAAAAAGATGGCTTGAAAAGGAAAGAAAAATCATCAAATTTGATTAAAGAACATAAACAAGTTTTACAGAATCCATTTGAATTCCCAAGACAGCAACAAAATCACTTAACTGATCCTGCTGTTATGCAATTTAAAGCTTCCCAACAATTACTCAAACCTAATCAATCAGGGCCATCAAATAAAAGTCAACAAAAGATTCAAAAGGTTCCAGGTATATTTTTATCTTTTGTTTATATTTATAAATGATTTCTTTGTTAAATTTTTCAGCTCCGCCGGCAGTCGAAACTCATTTAGCTGTTGCAGCACCGGGAAATCCAAATGAAGTTAAAATTGGAACACCAAAATATATGCTTCTTTCGGGATTTGCTGGTGGCATCGTTTCAGGTGGTTCACATTTTTTGGTTACTCCAATTGATGTTGTTCATGTTAGAATTCAGGTACGCTTTGCTTTTTGAGTTTACACATTTTTCGTCAATATTAATACACATTTATATTTTTAGTCACATTCTCCTCGATTCTCAAAATTCTTTGCTGCATTTCGAACAACACTCTCCGAAGAAGGTTTTAAAGGACTTGCTCGTGGATGGGCGCCTAATTTGATTGGATATTCATTACAAGGATTTGCAAAATTTGGATTATATGAAACTTTGAAGAAAGAATATTCTGCAGCAGTTGGAACAGAATTTGCAGCAAAGCATAAAACTGCCATTTATCTTCTTGCTGGAGCATCTGCGGAAACTGTTGGAACTTTGCTGTTGGCACCATTTGAATCTGTAAAAATTCGTGTTCAAACTTGCGCTGAAATTCCACCACAATTTCGTCGAGCATTACCATATATTTACAAGGCTGAAGGAATCAATGGTTTATTCAAAGGACTTGTCCCACTTCTGCTTCGTCAAATACCGTATACTGCATCAAAATTTGTTTGCTTTGAACAATCTCGAGAATTTATTTACAAGAAAGTATTGAAAGTTGATCCGGTGGCATTGAATCCAAGTGAAAAAATGGCTGTTACAGTTACTGCTGGAATTATTGCTGGTAGGTTTTTGTACATAGTTGATAGTTTTGAATTTCTACAGTAATCATGTCAATACAATAATGTATTTTTTAGGAATGTGTTGTGAAGTTATCTCTCATCCTGCTGATGTTATTGTTACTCAACTATATGAAAGTCCAACAACAACATTTAAATCAGTTGTAAAATCAATGGATTTCAAGGGATTATGGGTTGGAACTGGTGCAAGAATGGTATTAATTGGTGTGATAACAGGAATACAGTTATTTCTTATTGATTCTGTAAGATCTTCATTCAATCTTGAAAAAGGAAAACCATTGGAAAGAAAAATTTGTCAATATTGAAGCTGTTGTATGTATATCTTCTTTCATTTTTCATCATCTGCTATGTTTTAAAGAAAGAGAAAGTGTGCCATTAATAGAAAATAAAGGATTAATTTGATGACTTTTTTTGTTCGTTGCTTGGTTTTGTTGACTTAAGGATCCAAGAGAGCATACAAGAAATAGAAAATGTCAAAAGCTTGTCATTAGAAGATGGGAACAAAATAAGGATAAGAGATATCAATATATTTTCATATCCATCTATGATTATATAAATATATTTATTAAAATTAGGAGAGAAAAAAATATAAAACACAAGGTTGAAATTGTATTGAAGAATTTTTTGTGCTCGAAAAATTTGTTTCCGTTTTTTAGTTTTTTTTGTGTTTTCATTAAAGTTGGCGAAATTCCAAAACAACAAAGCGGAACCGTTCTTTGCATTTATAAATAAAAATGTGAATGTGTCTGTGTCATTGAACTAAATATCCTATTTTTAATGACCTTTTGAGGGTGGTTCAAAGGATGATAAATTATTTTGACATTTTAGTCCGTCAAAAATTTTCAATGACTCAAAGACTTGGGAAAAAATGATCTTTGAATTGAGGGTGATTACTGTAGTTTTGCTTTAGTTAATTATTAATTTTTGAATACTGTAAAGATAAAAAGGAGTTGGTTTATACTATTTTCGAATTTTATCTTTTAAAAATCAGGATTGGTCGGAATTGCATAACTTTAAAAAAACTTAACAAATAGTAAAGAAGGGTGCAAATTAAAATCCTGATTTTCATGTTTGGACGAAGGAAAAAGTAGGTATTTTATATAATTCTCTCCGGCGATTTTACGAATGTTTTTGAACAAATTTTCGTTAAAGGAGGAGACCAACCACAAATAAATTTTCTTCCCTTTTATTCATTGGAGGTCCCGACACGAAAATTATAAAAATTCCAAATCGAAGAATGCTGATGATATATTTTCATAACTATTTTTTCTGATTCCAAAAATCATATTGACATAAAAAAATTGGTTGGACAGAAGCTATGTTTCAATTTATTTTGTACAAATTTTCCAATATGCCATTATTTGCAGTTTTTGAGTGCCGTTATTCAGCCAGAAAAAAACCATGTAAGCCATTTTTTAGTTCATGCTAAATTTTTAAGTGGTTGCAAATAATAGTTTTGTTAAACTCATGTAAAAATAGGTTTTGTTAAAAGCATGCTATCTCAGAGCCTTGAAAATGAAATTTCCCCCTTTTTCCCGCTTGTCTTTTAATTTCCCACCTTTCCCCTCCCCAACAACAAAATTAAGAATCAAAGCTTTTATTTATTTTTACAATTACAACAAACATATTACAACAAATATTACAATAAAAGAAAAGAGAGAAAAAAGAGTTCTTCAGTTGATTCAGAATCACAAGTTGCACATGACAGATGATGATTGAAGCTAAAAAGGGAAGGGGGGAAGGAGAGGGGGAAGGGATCGATGATGAAAGAATGGGTCAATCAACAGAAGGAATTGTGATGGTAATGGAAAAAAGGTTTTCGCAATGAGCCTCGTATTCACAAATAACATACACCAATTTCAAAAAACTGATGCAGTTATCGCAAGGGAGAATCTGATTCCGGATCCTAAGCCGCAAGCACGGTTCTTTGTGCTTGAAAGAATCAGTCCACTGTGACGTTGGTATTCAATGCTACTAACCTTTTTCCAAAACCAAACACAACCTCCAACTGCTAATTTACCATTACAGTCAGACATCAAAAATGGGAAATGGGGGCAAAAAAGGGTTTAAAAAACTTATCTGAGCAGCGACCAGAAGTTGAGCACCACGAGAGATTGAGCACCAGGAGTATCAGAAGGAAGTTGATGAAGAGAGAGAGAGAGCTGAAGCAGAAGAAGTTGAGAGCCAAGAATGATATGTTTGGTGCAGCACTTACAACTATATATACAAATTTATAGTAAGAAAAAGAATGAACTATTAGACTGTTTTCACATACAAAAATTTGCATATTCCCACAAAAACGATAATATTCATTCAAAAGTATGTGAAAACACCAAAAAATTTGAATGGATTCTACTAATTTTCTCATATAAAAATTTGCATATTCCCACATGAACAATGATGGTTTTTAATTCAAAAAAATGTGATAAAAAATTTAAATGAAGTTAACGAATTTTCACATATTAAAATTTGCATATTCCCAAAAAATTAAATGTTTTACGTTTTTAGGAATGCATTCCTTCCGTTCCGTTCTAAACGTCAAGAACAAAAATTTTGATTCATAAAGTTTTTATTCCATCTTTGATTTGGAATTCTTATAATTTTCGCGTCGGGACCTCCAATGAATGAAAGGGAAGAAAATTTATTTGTGGTCGGTCTCCTCCATTAATCTTTATTCAGACAGATGCTTTGTTTTTTAATTTTATCACGTTTTTTTGCAAAAATTAATTATTTTTGTTTGTTTGTTTTTCGGTTTCATAAAGAAATAAACTTATTTTTGGCCGTTCCATTTTTGCAGAAAACTGCAACTTTTTTCTTTCGTTCTTTAAGCTTTTCAATGTAAAAAAAAAGATGAGATGTATTCTTTCGTCTTTTATTTTTTTATAAATTCATTATTTTTGGATATTTGTTTCTCTCCTTTTTTTGTGACACCTCTTCTTTTTTTCGTTTTCAAACATGCTTCTCATCTTTTTTATTTTTGAGATAACAAAACCAATAAATTTCTAAAAACCATTGTTTGAAAAAAAGAGAGATGTGGCTACAATTGGAACTGCAAAAAATATGCTTTTTCATTAACAAATAATGCTTGTGCTTTGTTTTCCCTAATTTTAGCATCAAAGTCATTATTAAAAGTTGTAAAGAAGGTTAAAAAGTCATTTTAAAGCTAAAAACCGGTTTCTATTTTATTTGACTTCGAAATAGTTTGCTTTTAAATTTACTCCTATTTTCTTTTATTTGAAATTTATTGTAATTTGGCATTCTAATTTTAGTTTGATTAAGGTTGCAAATCTCGTCAAATTTGAATATTATAGATTTATGTCAATATTTGTTCATCCATATTTTGGCTATCCAATATGTGCCATGGGATGAATGGCATTAATTATTCTTTTAAGTTTATATCTTTACGATTAAGGATTTTATTTTACTCGATATCGTGCTACAGTATCAAATTACATTTTTGTGTTCTAAACTTTACCAACCTTAATCCTCTCCATTGTTTTAGTCTTGCAAGTAAATACATATTACTTTTAAATTTTTAATAATTCTTTAATCTTTTTTTCTTCAAACTTATTTAATATTTTCATTGAAATTCTTGCAAAAACTCTTCCTTATTTGTTCTTTCCTCTTTTTTCGATTCTCAGTTTTTTTGAAGAAAAAATAAATTACATGCAAAATCTTTAATTTTTCAAGCAACAAAAAATTAAGGATACACTTTTAGAAAAGGGTCGTCTCAGTCTCAGGGCAGTTCTTTTTTTAATAATTTTAAAAGAAAGTTTTAAGTTTCGTTTCTTTCCGGGTTTCTTCGTTTTCGTTCCTTTTCTTTCTGCAAACCGCACTTAATTTGTACTTTTTTTCTTCAAACTAAAACTTCTTTTTGGTTAATTACGATTATATTTTCAAGGCCTTCTTCAAAATTAATTTTTGCAAAAAAGCACGTAAAACTTTTTCTTAGAATTTTTTGCATTTTTCTGAAGGTTTTTTTTGAGTTTTGAAGTTTTGAAAACTCGGTTTAGCAGTGTAAAAAATTAAAAGTATTAATTTTAAGCTATGATTCTTTAAAAAATAATTACAAGTTTACTTCTTCTTTTTCTTCAACTTGAACCTCTTAAAAAACTTCATCCCTGTAATTGTAGTACTGTGTTTTGTTATTGTTGAAAATGTATTAGTAATCACCAATTATTAATAAAATTGTATGTAATTTCTTAAAATTGAAGAAAGTTTAGAGTCATCAAAGAAATTTTTTTAAAGAAAAGTGTTGAATTATTGCTCTCAAAAATTATACGTATGCTTTGTTTTTCTTTAATTAAAAAACACGTGCCTCAGAAACATTTTATTCATTACTGATTATGATTACTCATTTTTTTCAAAAAAAAACTGTCAGAAAATTATGGTATTAAAGTGTAGATTGTTTGAGAATGAATTGTTGACTGTTTTGAAATGTTAAAGCTTCAAATTTTTGATGCTTAATTTTCTGGTCAAAAATACAGTAATATTTTGCATTAAATATCGAAGCTAAAATATTACTGTATTTTTGATCAGTAAGCGAAACTTATATATTTTTAAAATGGATAAAAACTACAGTAACCTTTGAAAGCAAACAAACATCTCATCTTTAACTCGAGATTTTGAATCTTTGTTTTATCTTGAAGATTACTGTAGTTCTCTTCTAATAAAAAAGCTCTTCATTTTTTTTTATTACAGCCATTTTTTGGAATCCTTTCATCTCCAAAAATGGAAGCATTACATTTTTATCCCACTTCTTTTTTTTATGTTAATGTAATTTTAGTGTAAGTTATTCAATCTTATTGTTTGACGAAAAAATGAAGCTTCCTTATTCTCTTTTTTTCATTTCATTGCATCTCATTATTTAGCCTTGAAAAAAGAATATATTATTTTGCCTTTTGCTTTTACAAATTCTTGCTATTTCTCTTTTTCTCTATCTTTAGCTAGCTTTCTTGTCTTCCAAATAAAAGAAAAATTTATTTGTTACGTCAAAAAGATTACCCCCAAAAAAGCAATAAATAATACATTTCTTTTTTTTCATGTTTGGTTTTTATTAAGGGATGCGTGTTTTTCTGGACCAAATTTTTTCTTAAATAAAATGTTTTTTGCTTGCAGCAATTTTGGGGATGTTCCATCCGAAAAAAAAAGTTGTCGAAGGTCAATGAAAGAAAAAACTAAATGAAATCATTTTCTCAGACTTTTTTTTGCTCGTTTGCACGGCACAGATTTGTTTAAATTTTTAATTCTATCGATCCCTTGGTTTTTTCACGTTTCAATTTTGGCAGGGCTATCAAATATGCAAATTTGTAGTTTTGTGTTAAATGTTTTATATCATTATTTATTTTTAACCTATTTCAAATCTTGCTTTTTGAATTTAAAAAATTCAAAAACACCAAGGATTAATCTATCGTGTATTTGCACTTTTATCTTTATGCAAATTTCCTGTTTTTATTTTCTTACTGTAATCCAGTCCTCAATATAAACTGCAAAACAATCTTTAAGGACATTTGACCTTTTTAAAACTGCAGATATTAAATTATATATATATTTTTAACTTTAATCTTATTTCAAAAATCTTTAATTCTGGGGATTAACCTTCCTCCTTTTTTTTGACGTCGGTAAATAAATATTATTTAATACTTTCTTCGACACTTATTCGTATATAAAATTAAAATATATGGTTGGGTTCTTTTTGGCGGTAATAATTCATTTTTTCTTGTCTGATACGTAGTATAACAATAAAAAAATGTTCTGTCATTTTTATTGATGAAATTTTTAGAAAAGGATATATACTTTTGATTAAAGGCATCCCTAAATTCAATAATGAAGGTTTTAATCTGAGAGATAATTGATAAAATTATTAAAAAAATGTCTGAATAAAAATACACATAGTTGAGAAAGTCGATTGACATAATTTATTTTTAAAAAAAACAGGTAGTGTAATAATGGATAAAATCAATCCAAATACGCCGTTTTAAAAACTTCCTTGTTTTTGTTTCTGATTTTTCTATTAGAACTTTGGTTTTCTTCCTGATTAAACTTTTTACGTTTTTTATCTTTTCATCTTTGATATTAAACTCCCCCAACAACATCCTAAAAATGTTTCTTTTTTTATCATGAGTCTGAAATACGATACATTTTACAAACAAATAAACAATTTTTCACTGTTTAGTATTTTTTTCTAACTAAATTTGAGACTTATTAAAATATTTTTAACGTATTTTTAAACATATATTTTTGTTTTCACAAATTTCCTTCTGAATTTTAAGTAAAATGACATATTTTTAAATACAGACGTCTAAGGTAATGATTATTTTATCAGTTTCGGGAAAATCTTTAAATGTTCTTTGAGATTTTAGAGAAAAAAATAAATATAGTTTTTTATTTCCTCGAAGAAAAAAAAAGTCTGCACAAATTGGCATATTTAAATATTTATCTTTCACTTTTTTTGATAATGATGATGAGACATTTGTAAAAGACTTCCCGCTGTTGTTGTAAGTTATGACTAAAATGTTACTTAAAAAAGGCTTTATTTTGCTTTACTTTGTATTTTTGGGTTTTGTTGTTTTTTAGGAAATTATTAAAAAAGTTTTTTTTCAAAATTTGATATTTAAATGTTTAAAATTAAAATAGGAAATTCCGGTGTATTTAATTATTTCTTTTAATAAGAAGAAAAAGTTTGTGCCATTAACCCCCGCTTTGAGGGGCTAATTATCGTAAAAAAGAAAAAAGTTTTCCTCCCTCTTTCATTGTAAAATAATTAGCTATGGTTTTCCCTTGAAACTAAATTTTTAGTTTTTTACAATGTCCGAAAAAATGTGGCTGCAAAAAACGTTTGCAACTTTATTAACTTAGTTGTCTGAACTCGTTGACCTTTAAAGCTTTGTCTCACTAACTCAAAGTAAAATGCCTAGACATTATTTTTGTTTTTACACCAACTTCCCATACTGTAGTAAGAGTTGAACTTCACTGTTGCAATATGAAAAATGCCACATTTTGAGGCTCAAATTGATCAATTTTTGCTTTAAAAAATATGATAATCTTTGTAGGGTTTCTAAAATCTTCCTCAATGTTTTTCCTAAAAATAACTCTACTTCTAAAAAAATATGTGACATTTATGAAAACCCTTCCGACCAGCTTTTTCCCATCATATTTTTTTCTCTCTTTAAATATTTATTTTTTTAAAATTTAAACTTTTTCCGCCAAATAAACATGTAGTTTTATATCCCGTTCTTTCGCATTTCTTTATCTTATCAGATCAAACAAATTTTTTAAGAAAGAAAATATTTTCTGGCATTAATCTTGTTGGCGGTCGGATCCTCGCATGACTTTTTTCCTTTCTCTTTAATTCACTTTTACTTCAGTCATTTTTACTCCAAGCGGTGGTGATCCCAAAAAATAATTAATGAGCTGTCGATCTTTTTTCTTCTTTATTTTGAATGTCGACCTCTTTCTTTTACAAGACACATTTTTTAAGTGACAAAAACATATTTTTTTCAGTGTTTTTCTTCTTTTTATGAGTTTCATTTTTTCTCCCCAAATCATTGTTTTAAAAGTTTTTTGTTGTTTCAGTTTAATTTTATGGGAGACATGTTTTGCATAAACCATTTAGAATATTGGAGGGTTTAAAATTGATTTTTTTGCTGTTCGCTTCTTTTTTTATATTTCCACGTGATAAATTCAAAGTTTAAAATTTGAACCTGTTCGAAAAATGTACACATTTTAACTTTCACTAAAACACCTATACCCCAATGTAGAAATTTCTGTTATTTTCTAAAATGGAATTAAAAAACTTTTGACAACCAAATCCAACCCCTCAACTTTATTTACCATTTTCTTGTACTTTACTGTATCTTTAAACATGCGTTTAGAAAAAAAGCTGTTCTTTGCAAATACTTGCGGCAGTTCCGCGAATTCTCATATCTTTTTCTACGAATGCAAAAAAAGCTATCGCAACCAAATTTAATAATATCCCTTTCCGTGGTGTCTGTACTATTAACTTTGACTTTACTTTCTTTCTATCTTAAAATTAATTTCAAAACTTCTTCTTTCCACCACCTAATTATTACTGCCCCAAGAATGTACATTTATGTATACGGTAAATACAAAAATTTTATCTTACCACGACCATATAATTACACCTACTTAAAAAACTTTATGTGAGAAAAAAACTATAAAAACTAAAATCCAAAAATTTGTATTCATTTTTTCTTAAAAAGGTTGCTTTTAAGAACTGTAATTTCTTATTAATAAAAAATTAAATGAAATTTAAACTTTTCGAAATTTTCGTAAGTTAGAAAATACCAAAAAAAAGTTCAACTTCACTTTTTTTCGACCGGACAAAATTCTTTAATCTCTGAAAATAAAAAACCGGGTAATCAATTTATCAAAATTTTATTTAAATTTATTACCCCCTTTTGGGACCACTTTTTTGTGATCAATTTTTTTATGTGTCAAAAAATATGTTTTTTTACGAAAGCGCGCCGCCGCTTCTTTCTTTTTTACAGTTGAAATAAATAATTTTTTCAATTTATCTTTTTTTCGTACTTTTTTTTTCTTTTAAATTTCTTTAAAGTTTTAAGAAATTTGAGACTTTTTTGTTTTATTGCGTGTTATTTCTTTCTGTTGGTGGTGGGGTTGACAAAAACAATACATTTTTTTGGAAGAAAAAAAAACAAAAGGGACAAAAGTACTTAAAAATTGCGAGATTTCAGCCATTTTTGGGTACATTTTTAAATAAAAAAATGAAAAGTTTCCGGGGTTAATTTTTTGTATTGTGTATAGTTCAGTGCCAAAGGGCATTTGATTGTCTTGGGACGACAAATTCGTTAAAGACTGAAAGTCAAAAAAATTCATTCATAGAAGTTGCATTTTAGGCTATTTTTGGCTTTCCAATTATAGCCAAAAATGATATTCAAGATATTATGGTATTCTTGGTACCATGATATCTTGAATCAGAGATCCTCAATTTTAACCTTTCAATTTTTTTGTGTTTATTTATCCAATTACATCTCTCCCTCCACCACTTATCACATTTCCTTGTCTCTCCTCTCTGTCTGCCACCGCTTTTTTGAAAACTGCCTTAATAACTTTTTTTTGCTTTTGAAGCCATGCTTTTATTTGTAAATGCTTACGGTGTCAGATTTAAGGTTGGCTTCTTGCCCATTAATTACTCATTTCATTACTTTTTTTTATATTTTATAACTTTTGGATTCACAGTCATATGCCTACACTTTTAAATTGCTTCCTCCCAAGTGAATTTTCTTTGCCTTTCTTTTATTCATGAATGAATGAAATGAAGCATTGTTTTTCTTTTTTGATATAAAAAAATACTACGTCGTCGTCGACAGCGTTGTTGTTTTGATTTAGCCTTTTTTATTCTTTGTTTGGATAAGAAAAAAGTCTGGTTCAAAAATTTTTTCATTAACTTTGTTTTTTGGCGTTCGTTTGTTTAAACCCCATTGTTTAAATATATTTCAACCGTAAGAAATGGCAAATTTAAATATGCCATTTCTTATGATAGTTTAAAAGAATTCGATTCGATGGCATTTTTTTCAAAAATAATTAACTTGTTTTGGTATTTTTCAATTTGTTAATTTTAGGAATGATAAATGACACCATTGATTTGAACCTAACAACACTGCCCCCACCTTTCATTACAGGACCTATCGAAAGAAATCTCATTGATACGGTAATTATTATTTTTTCAAACATAACTAGCAATAAAATAATTACATAATGTTTTAGATAGAAATTTACATATTATCAATATGTTTTGTGATAGGAGCCCCTCTGAATTTAATATCATTTTATAAACTTTCAAAATCATTTCGGCAATCCAAAAAATGTCCTTCTTCTTCTCGATCTCAGCAATCATCAGGATCAGGGAATTCCCAGATAAATTTATTACGGATTCATTTAAATATCGCAGATTTGATGACCCTTTTTATTTATACGACGGCACAAATTGGATGGCTTTTAACGACGCAATGGCTCGGAGGGGATTTTCTTTGCAGAATTATAAAATTCTTTTACACTTTTGTTTTTTATTTAACTTCATTTGTGATTGTTTGTATTGCAGTGGATCGGGTATTTGGGGCATATAAACTAAGGTTTGTTATACTGTATTTAATATCATTAAAAATTATGTAAATATTTTTACAGTAGTTTTAAAGCATCAAAGAAAGCATTTCTAAGATGTAAAAAGATGTTGTGCATTGCCTGGGGGGTTGCTTGTCTTCTTTCCCTTCCACAATTGTACATTTTTGGAGTTGTTTCACCTCCGGATATGCCTAGATTTCGGTAATCTTTTATTATCTCTTAATTTGATGTTAATTATTGATTTGATAATTTTAGACAATGTGCACCAATTTGGATGTCCATGAAATCCCATCTGGAACATCGAGCAAGTTACCCAAGTGTTTCAAATTATGAAAAAGCATTCCTTTATGAACAATATCTTGAAATTATTCGTTGGGAGACATTTTATAATATTTGTCATTTATTATTTGTTTTTTGGCTTCCGGCTACCGTAATCGCAGTTTCTTATATCTCAATTTTATGCATTTTAAAATCATTCTCCCGACAACCCGCAGATGTTTTTGATGAAATGACAACTCGAACTTCAATATTTTCAATGATTTTTTCAACAACTAAAAATACTCGAATTAAGTTAACTGAACAAAATTCAAATTCAAGCACCTACAATGAAATTGAACCTGAAGATGTAACAACACATTCATTGCCAGGGATAATTTTGAAACAGAATTCTGTAATTCCAAAAAGATCCTGTGAAGATTTAAAGAAAATGGGATCTTCAATGCCAGAGAGACGGTAAACTACTTTAGTAGTGTTAACAAAATTTGCATAAAAGTAAATTTTTAGGAGTTTAATGTTTTGTACCCCTGTTCAAAGATATTATCAGCGATCCCAATCGGAGCAGATAAAACCAAATATTTTGAATAAAAACAGTGTTTCAAGTCAAGCAAATTCCAGTCGATCAAATAGCAAAATTGGTCCTTTAGCAATGCAGACAATAGCTTTGGCAAGACAGGTACGGTACTTTTTCATACATGTTTTTTCAATTTGTAGTTACTATTAAGTGTTCAAAAAACTACTGTAACTTCTGTAGTCAGCAATTACTTTTAACATGAACTACAGAAAATTACATCTTTGAAGATTACTGTAATCAAGTACACTTTAGATTTTTGCAAAAATTTTAACTTTGAACATTATCAGAATTTAAAGATACTCATTAATTTTTAATTTTTCAGAAAACCAAGAAGCAAGCAGCCTTCATTTTAATTGCATATTTAACCCTTTGGACACCGTATAATTTATTTGCAATTATAAATATTTTTATTCCAACTGATTCAAGAGGATATTTTTTAAATCGAATCATGGATTTTACGCCCTTTTTAAATTCCTTAATTGTTGTAAATTCTTTGATAAATCCATTAATTTATGGTGTGTTTGATAGAGTTCCAGCATAAAATCTCAACTTTGGAGTCTTCTTTAAAATATCATGTACTTATTTAATATTTTGTATTTTTCGTTGATGGCTTTATAAAAAATACGTGTTATGTTTTTTTTTCTTTTGTGTGTTAATTTTTGCAATAAATCTGTTTTTATCAAAATTGCTTTCATTTCTGGTTACGGTAAAGAACATAAACTATCAGAAAATAAAAACATGACTATCATTGAAAAAACTCTAATAAAACAACAAATTCTTTACGTGATTTTTTTATTTAAACTAAAAGAGCTTTTTCTTAATTAATTGGATTAATTAAGAATTAAACATAGACATAAATTTCAGGAAAGTGAGACGTCAGCTGCTTTTTATTTAAACAATTTTTGATTTAATTCTTCCTCTTTTAAAAAGACTATAAATTTTGATTAAAAAACAAAAAAATTCCATTGAGGTAAAAAAAAAGAGTGAAAAATGGCACAGGAACAAAAATGAGAAATATTTGTGTATTTTATATATTTTATTATCACTTCTTTTTATCAAATAAAACCGAATGAAAATGTTCTCAAAAGGAGAAGTGTACTTTTAAAGCCTTGAATTCATTCTTAGATGCACTTCAATCAGATAAAGATAAAATAAATAAACATCTTTGAAAGGAAGTGCATTCTTTTTTTTATTCTTAAAAAAGTGCTAAAAACAACAAACAATTTGTGTAACCTAATTTTTAAGGAAGTTGTTTTTATCATGATGATTATCTTCGTTTCTATGTGGAAGTTGTTCTAGCATTTTTGTTTCCATTTGAATGGTTTCTTGATATCAAAGGTCATTGTATGGTTACTGTAAAAGTTATGAAGTCTCCAAAAACTGTTTTTTTCGGATGAAAAATCAGATAAATTTGAAGAAAAACTTTGTAGCCAGTTTTTGCTTAATGCATGTTTTTTTCTGAATCATTCTATTCTTTATTATTCCTGTCACAAATGAGGTAATTTTGAGTCACTTTCAATTAAGAGTAATTAATCTTAATTCCGGAATACTGTAGAGATGTGACTTTAACTTTATCAAAGTTAAACAACAATACTTATGAAAGTTTTATTTTTGTGAGACTTTAAATTTTAAAGTTTAAAAAATATTTCTGTTTTCATTCACCTCAAAGAGTATATATATATTTTTGCAACTTTGACTCTATAATTTATTTCTTCAAAAACATGCTACATTTATATTTAATTTGATATTATTATTTTAATGTCACACGATTTCAAGAAAAATACGTGCAAACTGAGAAATAATAATAAAAATAATAGATACCTAATCATTATTATTTGCGTATAACTAAACTCAAAAATATTATTATTATTAATTTCAAATTTTGACACCAACTAGCACGTCATTGACTGCTGGGGGTCAAATTTTATGTTATTCTTAAAATTGGTTCCACAAACAACTGTAACGAATAATATTTAATCATTTATTATTTTATTTATTTAATACCCGTAAAAATTTTAATTATTTTCACTGTATTTTTAAACAAAATTTCAAAAAAATTGATAAATAAAATACAAACAAAATATTATTACTTTAAAACTTTGTCATCAAAAACTCCATAAATTAATGGATTTATCAAAGAATTTACAACAATCAAGGAATTTAAAAAGGGCGTAAAATCCATGATTCGATTTAAAAAATATCCTCTTGAATCAGTTGGAATAAAAATATTTATAATTGCAAATAAATTATACGGTGTCCAAAGGGTTAAATATGCAATTAAAATGAAGGCAGCTTGTTTCTTTGTTTTCTGAAAAATTGTAAAATTAGTTTTATGATCCGAAATTATACATGGAAGTTTAATAGAATCAGAAATTTTAGAATGATAATTTTCTATTAAATTATGTTTTTTACAGTAACAGAGTTGGGCAAAAAATTCTTAAATTAAAGAAAAATCAAGGTTGTTAAACTGTTATTCATAGTATTAAAAAAACTTACATGTCTTGCAATTGCAATTGTTTGCATGGCCATTGAACCAACTTTACTTTGTTCGGTGGGTTTTAATGCTGATTTTATTGCTTCTTTTGAAGGCATCGGTTCAAATGAAACCGGCGACAATGGTTTTGATTCAGCAGAAATTGATCTCCGCAGGATTTTTCTAAAATTTCAACAACGAATTAGAAAAGGGTTTTGTTTAAAAATTGCATAGTTTAAAAATAAGGATCGAAAAAAGGTAAGCAACTGTATTCCTAACACGTGTTATGCAAATTTGATAAAACATTGCTAAAAAACTTGCCCTTTTTCAGTTTCTTCTAACAAAATTAAACTTTTTGCATCATCTTCTTTGATGTTATGGCATTCTTGCGTGTTTAAACATGGTGTTGTAACAATTACTCCAGCTGTTGAAGGATCATTCTGAATTCCATTCAATGAAGTTACAGACGCAACAAATTTGCTATTTTCACTTCGACGATTTCGGCCATTATAAATCATTGAAATAATTGTATTCTTAATTTTTAAATCTTTAAAGGCAGCTTTTGAAGGTCGAGAAAATGATTTCAAAATGCATAAAACAGAAATGTAAGAAATAACAATCGCAAATGCCGGAAACCAAAATACAAAAAGTAAATGTGTAATATTATATGCTCTTTCCCAACGTCCAATTGCAAGATATTCATGCCAAAGAATAATTCTTTCTTCTTCAGTTGCCTCAGGGAGGGATGCCTGATATTCAAGATGGGATTTCATAGACATCCAAATTGGTGCACATTGTCTAAAATTATCAAATCAATAATTAACATCAAATTAAGAGATAATAAAAAATTACCGAAATCCAGGCATATCCGGAGGTGAAACAACTCCAAAAATGTACAATTGTGGAAGGGAAAGAAGACAAGCAACCCCCCAGGCAATGCACAACATCTTTTTACATCTCAAAAATGCTTTCTTTGATGCTTTAAAACTACTGTAAATATTTGAATAATTATTATTAATATGTAAATTTACAGTAACAAACCTTAGCTTATATGCCCCAAATACCCGATCCACGGCAATACAAACAATCACAAATGAAGTTAAATAAAAAACAAAAGTGTAAAAGAATTTTATAATTCTGCAAAGAAAATCCCCTCCGAGCCATTGCGTCGTTAAAAGCCATCCAATTTGTGCCGTCGTGTAAATAAAAAGGGTCATCATATCTGCGATATTCAAATGAATCCGTAATAAATTTATCTGGGAATTTCCTGATCCTGATGATTGCTGGGATCGGGAAGAGGATGGACATTTCTTGGATTGACGAAATGATTTTGAAAGTTTATAAAATGATATTAAATTCAACGGGGCTCCTATCACAAAACATATTGATAATATGTAAATTTCTATCTAAAAAATATGTATTTATTTGTTATTAATGCAGCTGATGAAATTATAGTTACCGTATCAAGAAAATTTCGTTCAATTACGTGATCGATCATTTCTGGGGATATTGTGGTTGAAAGAGATGCAAAAGACTCATTTGCCGAATTTGAAGAATTTATTTCCATTCTGTAAATTCAAATATATCAACACTTTTATTTTTGTTTTCCTGCTTCTTCATTTTTTTGAATATGTTCGAAAATACGTGTATGTTTTTTAATTGCGTGATACGTACAAAGCAAAGAAGGAAGAACACGAAGAAGAATAAAAATGGAGATTCAAAATAACACAGCGTGAAAGAAGAAACAAGGAAAGAAATAAAATGCCAAGAACCTCGAAATTAGGTCTCTCTATTTTTTTCTTCTGCTTAACGCTTCTTTTTTTTCTTCTTCCTTGAAAAGTGTCAAAAAAGAGTGCCAAAAGCGTATTTTATGCTTTTTACCAAGGGATGGAAAAGGAAGAAAGAAAATAACAAATAAACAAGAATGAAATTCAACTGCAACAACTCTCTCTTTCTCTCTCATTAGTTGAAGATGATGATAGGGAAGAAAAAAGAGGTTTCTGTTTTCAAAGAGCATGAAGGAGAAAATAAAATTGATGTGAAACCGGAAGGAAGGAAGAAAAGTGAAAAAAAAAGAAAAAAAGGGGATGCTGCCGAGAGTACCAAATTGGGATTTCAATTTTTAAAAAAATTCTCCCAACAAAAGTTTA